>JAWNPY010000111.1:0-62647 GCA_035078625.1 Scaptodrosophila scaptomyzoidea
CTTCGTTATAGGTAAGTTTAGAGTTATATGTTTATTATTAATGCTTGAAGTTCAACTAAATCTTATACTTAGATATGATGTATTTTTTTTTTATTATGTTTGTATGCTATTTCCAAATAAGGCAAAAAATATTGCAATATTGTAGAATGTAAATTCTAATTATGTTTTTTTTTTTCTGTTTTTCTTTTGCATGATATTTTTTCCCCCTCCCATAAAAACTCGTTTGTAAGTTAGTAAAAATTGTATGTGTTTAGTGCTATTGCAGTATTTCTTAGAAATGTTAGTTATTAAGTATAAAAAGAATGAAAAGAAATAATCAAGAAATTTAGCAAAAATGATAAAAATGATTTGTGTACCTATTTATTAAAATAAAAATAAAAAATTACAACTAAAACTAAAAATTTGAAAATAAACCATAATTAGACGGTGGGCAAAATTTAAAGATGGCGCTGTTTTCCCAATCGAAAGCTCGATTAAAAATCGTTTTTAAAGTTGATTTTTCGATAGCCTAATCGATTTTTCATAGAGCGCCATCTAGTATTTCTTTCACTTTCACTGGTCATGAGTTGAAGCGCAAAATATTTTAAATTGAAATTTTCGGTCTTCTACCAAATAATATGAATTAGTCTTAAATTTACTCCAAGAGCAAAGCAAATAGAAAATTAGTTGCAATTTATCTGATCATTAAATTTCATTTATCTTCTCTTGGACACACACACACAACTCGTTCTTTTTTTTTTGTGCAATTGCTGGTTGGTTGGTTAGTTGGGTAATTGTTGTAAATTTATTTATGTACTTCATTAGTCTGAGGCACAAAAACAGCTTAACTAGAAGAAGTTTTTGTTTTTTTTTCTTTTTTTATGGCCTTGCTTCTTTTAGCTGTCTGGACGACACACACACACAAACGCCGGCTTTAATCTCTGGTCTGGTTTGATTTGACTCGGCGTGTGATTTTAATTTATATGCCTTTATGTGTGTGTGTGTGTGATTATCTGGATTAGTGTGAAATTTTTTTGGTATTGTTTTTGATGATTTCGTTTATCCGAAATTTATTGAGGCAAAGAAAAAAGCGAAATACTTAAATCCAGTTTATTTTCATGTCAGCATGTCTGGCAATTATGCAAATCAATCATACGCCATGTGGGCTGTGGTCCCGCTGATAAAAAGGAGTAAACAAAGCAAAATTTATATGTGGGCCAAATTGATACTCAGTTGAAAAATAATCATAAATAGAACAATAAATGCGCCTGGTCAAATTCGATTTCCCATTGTCTCAGATCTTTTTAGTGTCTGGCCTAGTCAGACATGTGTGTGTGTGTGTCTTGTCTGGTTGTTTGGTTTGTTGGATGTTTAATTAAATGAGATTGAAAAGGTTCAATTATTCAATGGACACAAAACAAAAGCCTTGAATGTCTACCGCATCAGTCTAATTGCATCTTTTCGGCCGAGTAAGCTGAAATGAAATGAAATCAAATTAAAAAAAAAACAGAGTTATTTATTTGTTTATTTGATATTTTAGTTGGCAGCCCCTTAAAGCAGGCAACATACATTTTATCTGAGCAGCACCTAAAAGCAGGCAATACAATTTGTTGCAATTCGCTCAATTGGAAAATAAAATAAAATTTTTCCTTCTTTCTTTTTTGGCTCTAATGAGTCTGTGTGTGTGTGTGTTGATAAATGACTTGGAATTGTGTTCAATTTGTCCATTTCTGAAATCTGGGCCAAAGTGTCTGTTTGATAAACGTTTTTGGTTATTAATCAATTAATTCTGTGGTTCTTTTTTGGTTGTTTATTATTTTCATTCATTGATTGTTGACTAAATGGCTGAAATAGAGAGAGAGAGAGAGAGAAGGGAACATTTTTAAATTTGGCTACAAACTAATTATAAAAATTAAGCGATAAAAAGCAGACTCTCATTCTCGGGGGGCCAAACAAAAGCATAAAACGTTTTAATTTAACCCAACAAAAACCATTTATAGCTCAGTCAGCCAGTCAGTCAGCCAGTCAGTCAGTTGGCCAATTCAGTCGTCCAGGCTCAAGTCTCATTATTCACTTAACCAAAATGCTCGGCGACCTTAGCCAAAGAAAAGTTTTCGTTTTCCCAGCTGCTCAGAGAGAAAGGGAGACAATTTTGAGACACAATTGAATGTTTTTGTTTTTGGCCCTAAGAGAAGCGGCTACGAACGTGCTCAAAAATCGAATAAGAATTTTTGCTGATTTTTCAAACAAATTTATTCAATTTTTAAAAATATTTGGTAGTAAATTAAAAAGTATTTTTCATAATTAAATCTAAAGAAAATTGGGTCCAATCATAAACCCTTTTTATTTAAATAATTTGGTAAATAATTAATAGAATTTAAGATCTGTGATTGAAATAAAATTTGGATTTTTGGGCAATATTTTTGGCTAGAAAACATTGGGTAGATGAATTGAATTTCAAGAAATTAATTTAATAATTTGTAAATTAAAAATTAGGTTTAAAAAAAACCTTTTTTTATTTAAATATTTGGTAAATATTTTATAGAATTTCACAAGTTTATATACAATAAATAATAAAATAAAAGGGATTAAAATAAAATTTGGATTTTTAGAAAATATTTTTAGCTAGAAAACATTGGATAAATAAATTGAATTTCAAGAAATTAGTTAAAGAATTAATTAATTAAAACCTTGTTTATTTAAATATTTAATAAATATTTAATAGAATTTTACAAGGGAATTAAAATGAGTGAAACAAAATTCCGTTTTCCTCAGGGAAAACTTCAACTTACTCAATCCAATTTGATTTCTAAATTATGCCTTAAACACCTTAAAAAACCATTCCATTTTGACGACTGACTGGCAAAGAGTATTAGAAAAGTTTGTCCTTTTTTTTTTTCTTGTTTTGCATTTTTAACTTGCTGTTGACATTTTTGCTGGACTGCAAGGCTTTTGATGCCTTTTATTTGTCTTTTGTTTTGGGCCTCAGACTTTGGGCAGACACCGCAGGCATCATATAATTTTCAACTTTAACATAAATACTTGATTAAGTAAATCCACAAAAAATAGTAAAAGAAAAACAGAAATTATGTCGATGACCGCTGGGCGGCCAATAATTTCATTTTTTGCATAATTTAGAAAGAAAAATAAAAACTAGTCAAGGTAAAAATTTTTAATTTGAGTTTTACTTACTCCAAAGGCTTTGTCCTTTGTCCCTGCAGGAATTTACATATTTTGAAATTGTCATTTGCTTGTCAAGCTTCAAATACTTGAAATCTTCAAACAAATCCACTTGGATACATTAGAAAAAAAAAACAAACAGTCGAATAAATATAAATGTGAATGTTTTTAGGGGGAAATGGGAATACAAATATCTAGAAATGGGAAAAAAAGGGAAAAAGCTTTGAAAGAAACCCATAAAAAAAAAGAAACGCTGCACAAAAGCCTTGGCTAAAACGAAGAAAGCCAAACAAACAATCAACTTAAGTATCTCTCAGGCAAATAATGAAGCAATGAAATAGCCAATTTAAATCAATGTGCCAGCCAAGACCATCATAAAGAAACGAAACGAAACAAAACAAAGCAAAGCGAAATAAAATAAAATAAAATTGAATGCAAACAAAATAAATACTTGCAAAAACTAAATGGCTATAAATGTTTTCTTATTTGTTTAGTTAACAAACAAAAAAAAAAATAAAACAGAAGCTCAGTGAACATGTTTTCCTCAAAGGATTAGAAATTAATAAAAAAAAGAAAGTTAATTAAAAGAGATTTAAAATCAAAGGGAAAAATTCATTTAATTAACTAACAAAATTCAATAATTTTGTGGTAACAGCACAATTAATAAAATATAATAAAATGTAGGAACATTTAAGCAGTGAATTTAAAAAAAAAAATTTAGAAAAAAATATGTGAAAATCCAATTAATTGACAAAAAATATGTAATAATTTTTCATAGCAAATAAAAAAATATAATAACTTTAAATCAATTTAAATTCTCTTGAATATTTTGTTTTAGACTTTTTTATCTTTGCTCTTTTCTTTTTTTGTAGGTTTATACAATTTAATTAAAATTGTTGCCCAGCTCTAAAGTTAATTATTTTAAATTTCCAAGCTAGATGAAAACTAAAAATATAAAAATAGAAAAACTTTGTCGTAAAGAGAAAAAATGTTTTTTTTTTTACCTTAGAAATGGACAAAAAATTAATTTAATTGAAAGAAATAAATTGTTCAACTTTTAAAGACTTTAATTAATTTTGATGAGTAGATTATTAAACTTTATATTATTTAATTCCCCCGGTTGTTGGTGTTTTTTTTAAGTACCATTCAAATTAAAGACTTTTTCTTTAATTTTATTTTTTTTTTTTTTTTGGATATATAAAACAATTTGTCGTCTAGTTGTTTTGGTCTACTCACATTTCTGTTCTGTCTTTGGGCGTTTTGTTTGTAATTGTCCTTAACCCAGTCTCAGTCTCCATTGTCAGCGAGTCTGAGTCTGAGGAGGAGGATGAGGAGGAATCTTCGTCTGAGTCTCAGTTCTAGGCCAAAAAATAACCCCCCCTGGCCCCGATGTCTAGACAGTTCCACATAAAAGCTACTCACATGGCCTTGCAAAAAAAAAGAAGAAGAAAAAAACAAAACAAACAAAAAACATACACATTTTTTGTAATTATGCGACAGATTTGTTTTTGCTGTTCTGCTTCTTGTTGTTGTTGCTTTGTACATTTTGCGTTTTTAATGGCAGCTTGCGTGCCTAATTTGAGTCGCACACGGTGCCCATTAATGACTAAGAAAAAGAGTGCAAGAGCATGAGACGAAGAAGAGAGAGAGAGCAAGAGAATGAGAGAGCGTAAGTACAAGAATGCTTAATAAAAGAGGTGAGTGCTGAGGCCATTAAGACAATGGCAAAGTCGTTGATAATCATAAAACAAAACAGCCGCCCAGAGACAAGCCATCAATGAAAGCAAGCAAGCAAGGAACAGAAACAGAGAGAATGAGAGAAGCAGAAACATAGAAATAAATGTGACAACAACAAGAAGCTTATTGCCTAAATGATTAAATAAATTGCAAGAAATTCAATTTAAAAATGTTTGGTGTTTGGTTTTTGGCTTTGGTTGGGTATAAAATTAATGATGATTGAATGTGTGTGTAAAAATTTACCACAAATCAAAGAATTACCAAGGAAAGAGAGAGAAAAAACAATTTAGAACAAGAAACAAATGTTATTAAAATTTTCATAATTAATTTCCATACTTGAGAAATTTTACAGACACTCAAATATGCTCAAGACAAACCACACAAACATTTAAATTAAATTAATTGCTTGACATATGTGCAGATAACATTTAAATGCTGCCAAAATAAAAAAAAAGAAAACAAAGAAAATAAAACACTTTGTGCGAAATCTGAGAGAAATCAGAGAAAGTCAACATATTGCAAAAAGAAGACGAAGAATGTGAATGCAAAAGATGACAATGAGAAATGAAATGGAACCAAAATTTGATACTTTGTTTTAGGCTCTTTATACTCTTTTTTTTTTTTTTGATTACTTAAAAAATAAGGTTTATTTGTATAAGAATTAAGAAGATAATGGAATTGCGATAAAGCATATTTTTCAGATTGTTAGCTTATGATTTTTCTATATAAAAAAATGACAAAGATTTAATTAGATGGCAACTTTATTTCCTTTATAGAAAATACGATTGAGATACCAGAAACTGATGGAGATTTTTAAATCTCCAGAAATTCTCTGTTGAGAATTGTACTTTCCATATGAGGGAGATAATGAATCTATTTTGTTTCTATATTTTAAGAGAAGACAAAGATTCTTTTGCTCTATATAAATGATGAAAACTCCATTCATTTTTTAAAAAACAATAATCATTTTAAAGATCCCTTTCATGTCTCTATAGAAAAAAAGAAATGACAGAGATTTCGATTGCCTTTAAATTTAGAATTCGGAAATAGTCCAAGTTGAATTTTCTCTTCTATAAAAAAAAAACTTTGTTTATTTTTTTTCTTATTTTTCTTATATTTACCAGAATCAATACATTAATCCCTTAGCAATCATTTTGCAGGCCAATCACTTTGCTACTTACATTTTTTTTATTGGTCCTTTAAGTTGTCTGCATTTTTGTCTGCCTTGAGAAAGAGATTTCCTTGTTATTTGTGGCTGCTGACCATTGTGGATAAAATACCAAATACAAATACGAATACAAATATATTTACAAGTATCAATATATTTTAACAACTACAACAACAACAGCAAGAAAAAACAATCAAACAAGCAACAAGCACAAAATACAACAATGATAAATTGTGGTCTAAAAAAGAAAACAACAACAACAAATTGTCTGCCTTTTGTAAACAAGAGCAACTGAATCAAAATCAAACCATTTCACCCAAGCCCAAGAGTTTTTTTTTTTCAAGGCAGATTCCAAGTTCTTAAAAGATTTTGGCCTACAAATTTTCAATGTCACTTGAAAACAACAACAGCAACAAATCGATCAATTTCAAGCTAAACGACAATAATTGACAATGAATCGAAAACAAAATGCTTAAGAAGGAAGGTCAAGTCACCTATTTATATATGTAGGTATGTATATATATTTATGGGAATAAAAGAAGGTAGAAAACTGTTGACCTTGTTTATATGACTGAACCAGAAGATTGTGGTTTATAAATATTTGAATTGACATTTTGTTTGCTGGTTAACAAGAGGCTTAATAGAATAGAATAAATGGGTTTAAAAGACACTAAATATTTGGCCTCATTTGCAAAAAAATATATGATTTTAATATGGCCAAATTTTATTTAAATAAACATAAATTAAATTTTTCGTCAGAATTAAATGATTTTTTAGGGCTTAAAAGGCACCAAATATTTGGACTAGAAATTGTACCATTAATTTATAAAAAAATAGATGACTTTAATATTAATGAACATAAAAATATTAATAAAAAAAAAACAATTAATATCTATGCCCTTAAAATACAAAGAATTGTAACAAAAATGACTTTAAAAAGGCTCGCATTAAATTTAAATAAATAAATTTTCATTTAATTTTGCACTCAAATGAACATCAATAAAAATAGTAATAAGAATAACAAAAAAAAAATACCCCAACAAAAAACTAAATAATTATTTCTATTAAATAAGAGTAAGGGAAAAATGCAGCCTGCTTTTGTTAATTGCCCGCCAAGGACACGTTTTTTTATGATAATTTGTTAGGGAAAAAGTAATTCCGTTACCACAAACATATACATTCTGGATCTGCAACAAATCAGATGATTTAGTTATATATGTTCCAGAATTCAAGGGACTCTTTAATTATTTACTTACTTAATTTTACAGTAATTTAAAATGTTTCATAAAGAGCATCTTAAAGTCTTTATTGTCGTTGTGTGTGTGTGTGTGCTAAATTTATGCCATTTAAATTACAAATGCAAAACAAACCCAACCACAACAGCAACAAAAAAAGGGTTTTTTTATTGAAGCAAATTGAAGATTAAATGATGTTCATTTACATCAAGGAATAATTTTTTTAAGGAAGGAAACCTTAACCATTTTAATGGGTACAAAGTATAAAAATGATAGGCCAAACAGAAAAGAAGAAGAACAACAACAAAGATGATGACGATGATGTGGGACAGAATTAAAATTTGTGTGTTGTGTTCTCTTTGCCATTTTTTTTTTATGTTGGTTTGTCCAGGAGCAAATTATTTAATAGCCTCGTGGCCATGTCAAAGGTCAAAGCTTACAAACTTTTATGGTTCATAGTCATTTTGGTTTTTATTTTTCTCTTTTTCATACAATGGAAATCAATTGATGACCAGAAAGCCAACCAATAAATGTCAACAAAAAATAAACAATAATAAAAGAAGCAAATTTTGATGCAAAAAAGAAATCGTTTTTAAACTCATCATCATCATTAGAATTTTATTTGGTTATTTGTTCTGTTCTCTCTGTGAAGTTCAAGTGCCAATGCGCCTTCCATTGGATGATGATGTCGTCGTTGTCGTCTGCATTTAACTTTAACTACAAATTGAGTTTCACTCGTCGTTGGCGTTGCTTCTGGTCTTTTTATAAACATTTAACGCTGTAATTTTGTTGGCTCTTTTTCATTTAATGGCTTTGTTGTTGCTCCTGCTGCCTAAAAACAAAAGCCTCGCCTGGCCTCGCCTGCCCTCAACTCGCATAAATTCATCATAAATGTCGGCATTATTAGCTAAATTGACGTACGGCGGCTGCACCCAAAAATGTACAATAAACCAAAGAGCATCAGCTACCAAAAGAGAAAGAAGAGTGAAGAGAGAGAGCGAGGGGAAAGTACAGTAAAAGCAGACAGGCGACAGTCACGACGCTCTCTGAAGTTAAAAACTTTTAATGCTGCGCATATAAGTATGCTAACAAAAAATAAGTTCACAGAAAAAATGGAAAAATGCAATTGGTCAAACTCAGACAACGAATATTTAAATACGCTTCAATAAATTAGATTAAATATCATCTGATTCCAATTTTAAATTTATTTAAGAGATCTTAAGAATTTATTTGCCAGTTATACAATGAAATAGCCAGGATATTCGCCAGAAGCGTTAGTTATACAAATATCTACAAACAAAATTTCTTAATTTGACTGGCAAATTCTTTAACTTTAAATCAAGTAAGGTTAACAAAATTGAAAAAAAAAATCGAATTTCCAGTAGCTTAAACTTTTTCCAAGAACTCCTTACAAATTAATAGAGAAAAAGAAAAG
Source organism: Scaptodrosophila scaptomyzoidea (assembly GCA_035078625.1). NCBI lineage: Eukaryota > Metazoa > Arthropoda > Insecta > Diptera > Drosophilidae > Scaptodrosophila > Scaptodrosophila scaptomyzoidea. Next base: position 8,735 of record JAWNPY010000111.1, read on the forward strand.
GGTATTAAAATATCATTAAGGCTTCTTTTAATTTTGCCCAAGAATAATGGAAAAAAAAGGAGACTTTCTCGCTTATACAAAAAGTTAGTCCAGTTTGTTAAACTAAACTAAACAAAACAAAACAGTCAAGTTAAATGCATTTAACTGACATTGACCTTGGCCGGGTTTAACTCCAGAAAATCTTTAATAATTTACACAAAACTCATTTCCGTTCTGTGTATATTTTCGGAAGAAATAAGTCAAATTGCGTTTGCTATTTCTAAACTGTTTAAAATTGTCAACGGTCGGCTGATGCCCATTATTATAATAATAATAATAATAAAAAGCGAATAAGAATAAAACTTTGCAAATTAACTAAAACCATAAACCGTAAATCAAATTAATTTAGCCGCATTTGGCAATAAAGGTTAATCATACGCCTGTCGCACAAAAAATTATAGAAATTCCAGGGAGATGGAAATGGAGGACATTCACTTTCACTAGCTGACAATACGGCTGTTAATGACGCCAAAGTTGTTGACGACGATAGAAAATATATAAGAAAGATTGAAAGTGGACTGAGCATAAATGGAGACATCTTCTTCTATTTTTTTTTATTTTTTTTTTTGATGTTGTTGTCAATGACAATGATGGTCATGTTCACCGTTGGGCCTAAATTTGAACCTTGCTCTTGCTCTCTCTGTGTCGCGAACATGACGCAGCTGTTGCTGTTGCTGTTGCAAATTGTCCAAAAACCAAACCAGACTAAACCAGACCAGACCAGACCAGACAGTGTTCCCATACGACCAAACTTTTGATTATTTTGACTTTTGTCTATGTAAATGAGTCCACAAAACTGAACTAAACTGAACTCAACTAAACTAAGCCAAAGTGAAAACTGAACCTCCAACTGGACATGGACAGCGAGTGAGTGAGTGTGTGAAGTTGTGTGACCATTGGCGCCCCGCAGACGCAACAACCCAACTAAAAGCAATCTAAAAGTTGTGTTTCATTTATTGACAATTTGTTTCAAAATAATTGCCAATGGCAACAACCATCAAGATTCTGTGCTGGCCTCAGGGCGGTCCCCACTCCAGGAATTTCGCCACTAGGCAACCAACCAAAGCCATTGACAGTTTTAAATGGACATTAAGGCGAAACAACAACAACAACAACAACATGGTCTTAATAGGCATTAAGAAAAGGCTTTAAGAACATGGTACCTACTACAATTTAAAATGTGCGATATGTAGACGACAATATATCAAAGAGAGACAGTTGATGGCCAAAGAGAGCGCAGACAGACAGACAAAAGCTAATTATTATGAAAACCTTAATTAAGAGAAGAAGAAGAAGTGGAACAAAGTTTCTCTTGGTTTCAAATTTATATAATCAAAACAAAGCTAGAAAAATAGATTACCTGATTATTAAAAAACCACTAGAAAAAAAAACTAGAAATATTTATAAATTTAAGTTAGTGTAATTTTTAATAATTAATTTGACTTTAAGAAATTTTTAACATTTTCCAAGAAAGTATTAATCTAATTTTATGTAAAAATAGAATCAAATAATTCTTCTAATCGCTAATGCTTTAAATTACTAGAATTTATTTGATTTAAAATTAATTTTAGCTTACAATATGAATTGTAGCCATTCGTAATTAGCCCAATTATAATTAAAATAAATTAAAATTCACTCTGTAAACTTTTTAAAACTTTAACAAGAAAAGAAAACTGTTTAAGCTAAGTTTTTTCTTTAATTTTAAAATGTTATGAAAAAATAAATAAATCGATGTGCCCATTAAAATGTAATACCAAAAGTTGTGTACCTACTGTTTTATTATAATAAATAAAAACAATATGTTTGTATATATTCTCATCAACATCAATCTATCTACCATATCTGTCTGTTTCTGCCTTGGTCAAATATTTATTTGTTGACCTTTTTCAGCCTGCTGGTTCTGTTGTTTGATTTTGGATTATTTTTCAGCTCTCAAATTTCCCAATCATGACGCAAATCAAGCAAATTTCAATCATCAAAATCATACTAGATTTTTAATTCTTTTGTATAATTTTCTATTTTAATTTGTTGAAAAACCTTGTTCAATTTCATATATTTTCTCATTCTAAAAATGATTATCCTAAGTATTTTTTCTTTCCTGTTTATTATTTTATACTTCATTGGTAAATGCCTCCGCCTTCGCCTTCGCCTCCTTTGCAAAAGCAACACAAAATGCCAAGAATTACACATTTTGGTATCCTCCAACTCCCAGTGCGATTTGGCCTTCAAGTGCTGACAGCGCTTAGCGTCTTAGTGTCCAACAAAGCGTTCAAAATACTCAATAAGCTGTCAGCAACTGTCATTCGAGGATGGCCAAAACGGTCGATGGTTTGATTGGTGGAAATGGAAGCCTGAAAGACATGTGAACAATTTTGAAAATACCAGCAAAATGTATTAAGTTTTTTTTCTTACTTTTTGTAGGGAATTTCGGGTCTAATTTTGACATTATACTAAATGCAATGACTAAACCTCAATGGTCAGACTTTTGGGAATATTTTAACCTTAGGAAATAAATAGTTAAGAACACTCAAATTCTCAAATTCCAAAAGTCATAAAATTAATTTAAGACGATTTACCATAATTATAAGGTTAATTTTTAAAATTAATGTTTTTCGATTGATCTTATTTTTACGCATTAAAGTAATTTTTCTTGTTTGCATTTGTTTGTCTGCGTTTCTCTCTGTTCAAATTGAAATTCATTTGGCTATTGAAAAGTATAGAATATGTACAAAAAAAAAAAAAAAAAACGAAAAAGATTAAAAAAGAAGAAATATGTTAATGAGACGACGAAGAAGAAGAAGAAGGTACACGTGCTATTCCCCATATAAGCTGATTACAAAAGGGAAAGAGAAGAATAATGAGTTAAAACCGTTCCCATTATAAATTTAAGAGCACGCAATTGACTCTCTTAAATGGTTGGCCCAGTATTTGAATTGATTCTCCTCTGTAACCAGTATTTCCCATTATTTCTTTGATTGCCCCTTCAAATTGAAAATGCTTTTGCGCCGGCGCGGATAAAAATTTTCTCCTTGAATTTTGCGTTTGAAATTTATGAATGAACTCACAATTTACTATTTCAGCCAACTGGGAACAGAATTCTTTTCGCGTGTTTGCCAGCCAGCCAGTCAGCCAGCCAGGACACCAAGTTCTTTAAACTTGAAGTTTTGGCAGCAGAAGCAGAATTTTCCGTTTTCCCTGCTTGGGTTGATTGACATTGAGCGGATGCGGCAGGATGAGTTGACATGTTTAATAGCAGCAGCAGCAGCAGCAAGTCGAGCAGTCAACCTGTGGCTCATTTGACAAAACTATATATTTAAATGAATATAAATGCAAATCTTAATTACCTTGTTGAACATTGTCTAAAGTTTAAGAGCCATATTTTTTTGAAGGAGTTAAATAAATCAAGGTTTCTACTTAATTATTGAAACCTTGACCTTTTTTCACACACACACATTTCTCTCTAAACAATGGACTAAAATAAACCGATTTAACGCCAACATTTTTGCAAACTGGCGACAATTTTTACGCTCGTGTGGCTTTTTCCCATTTGGTCATAAATAAAGTGTATAATATTATTAATATAAATATTATTGTACCATCTAGTATGGTGGCCAAATGTACTTGAGCCAACTCAAGAGTTATGTATGCACAATTTGGTTGTGGTTCGGTATTATGGGCCTCTCCCACTGAATTATGCGCATATTTCGATTTGAAATGTGTAGACGCCATTTCGTGTTAACCGCCCAAATGGTTGGCAGTCACTCAAGTCACCAAGTCACTTATGGAATAAATACACTTGTATTATTACAACGGCCAGTGACAAAAGGAGAGTTGATTTTTAAATACACTTTCACTAGATCTTTCCAAGAACTTGGAAAATCCCATTAATCTTTCAAAAAAAGATTGAATCAAATACTTTCCGGGGATTCAAGAGAACTTTGTGAAAAATTGGTACTGTCATTAGAAAAATATTAATAAATAATAAACTAAATTAAATGAATTCAAAGTTTGCCTTGAAAAAATATTAAAGCTTAGAAATAATTTCAATTTACCTAATAATATTTATAGGTATTGATATTTAAGGTTTTTATTTACAGGATGCTTAAAATTTGAGTGGTTTTTGAGACGCCAGATTTCAACTCTGAGTGGTAAAGTTAAAACAATTCAACCATGTTGATCTATGTACTCCATTTCATTTTAGGAACTTTAAAGAATCTAGCTAAATTTTATTTTAAAAGTCGGAGTTCCATTCATATAATTTATTGTGTTGTACTTTTTTAAGAAAGCTTATATTTGTTATATAATATTCATCGGTATGTAAATTTAATAAAATAATATTCATAATGTTTTTAATTTCTACGACAAAAATTAAATAATTTTTCTATGAGTCTTAATAAACCTTGTAAATATTACATACTTGAATTTTTAGTTTTCTCAAGGTTTTTTACACTCTTCCAAAGTTTTGAAGAGCCTATTAAATTATTAAAAATTAAAGAAGAACTCTTAATAAAATCCAGAGATATATTATTGAACCTTGATCTCTCATGGATTTTAATTTTTAGAGTATTCCCTAGTCGCTTTTGTTGGCCATGTATCAGCATTAAAATATTTTCATATTTCATGCAAAATAATAAACTTCGAATGATGACGCAGCTGTTGGCTTCAACATATGTGCAAAATAAAAAAAAGGAAAAAAAAGGGACAGCTTCTGGTTAATACTCACAAAAGGTGAAGGTAAAAGGAAAAGTATTTCGTACTTAAAACTGTTTATATGAATTAAAGAAATTCCATAAATACTTGATTGCTAAAGGAAAAGAAAACCCAAAATCTGATTGATTATCAAATGTGAATGTGAAAAATGGCAGATGTTGAATGATGATTTTTTCACTCACTTTAAACTGATGGGGCTGTCTTTTTCGCTAGGTGCTGGGGAATAAATCTACACAAATTTAATAAGCTCGCACACAAAACAGTAGTTACAAGGATGTTGTCCTTGCCACAATATTATACTCGTATCTATCTATCTAGGACTCTCTGTCTCTCTCTCTCTCTCTCTCTCTGTCTGTGCAAATCACATTTTGTGGCATACTTTTTGGCATGTGTGTGTGTGTGTAATTTGACAGCTGCTTAACCATAACACGCCACGCCTTCACACTTTGCCCACTTTGACCATGTGGGTGGCGGCCACTACAATATACATATACATGGATATATACGCCCATTTGTATGTACGCTCATAAATTGAGAGCATTACACAGACCACAATACAATCACACAATCATAGCCAAAGGTTGTGCTCAAGAGGACTCAAACACACACACACACAACAAGTTGGCCAAAAAATAAAACCCAAAATCCAATGAAATTGAACTCCCAACAACTCTGTCTCGATGTGGTTGCTAAGCAGTTATTATCGAAAAGTTATGGCCAAGCCACACAAACACTTCACATCCACCAGTGCCCAAGTCCGTTTTGGCCAGTTTATGACCACCAAACTCAGCCAGTCAGTCAGTCAGTCAGTCAAAGTGGCTTAAAAGGTACAAGAGAATTTCCCTTTGAATGAAATACATATAATAAAAAATAAAGCCATTAAAAATGTATAGAATTTAATTTACAGAGAGCAACAGAAAGGTTTATTCAATGACCTTGACAAAAATTCTGAATAAGATTTAATAATTTAAAAATTAATAAAAGCAAAAATAAAATGAACATTTTTTTGATTTAATTATCAAAGATTTTAAAGAATTTATTAATAAAAGATTTTATTAATAAAGAATTTATTAATAAAATTTCACTTGCAAATTTTTGGCTTTTGTTTTTTAATTAGTTTTTTATTCCTGTGAAAAATCTTGAAAACTGTCGCCAAAAATTAAATAACACATTTAAACCTTTTAACGGTATCCGAAACGTGAAATATATTTTTTGATTCATTTTCATGCGTTGAATCCGAAAATAATTATCATTTTGAAAGGTTAGTTTGCGTACTAGGGTTTTTATTATAAGTTTGTTTCACTACTACAAAAAACCAACTTTGTTTGAACCCCTTAAACGACAATTGAATGCATTGACAATTTTTAATCTCTAAAAAAAAACAAATGAAAAAGCCCAAGTGTATCAAACTTATGAGAAATTCCCAAGTACGATTCATACAGTGTATAATAATTTTTGAGACAACTTAAATTTTTCAAAGCCTCCTATACAAGGCTATTGCTTTAATTTTTGTTGGAAAATTTATGATTTTCGAAAAGGTTTACTGCCTTCATCAGGGGTGATAAAAAAAATTTGTCAAGCACCCCAAAATCTACAAGAAATAATAAATTGATATGTATATATATTCAAGATATAAGCAACACATTTAATAGAAAATTTGAGCTTTGTGTGGAGCCTGAAAACTTTAAATGCATTTTCTGAAGAAAGGGAAACTAAGTTTTCAAATGAGAGTTTAAATTAGAAATAGGATTTATTTTTCTATAAAACTTCAAATTTTTATAATTTATTTTTTTTCTTTCTTTTAAACCACAAAGGTTTGTCAAATTATCAACAAAACCACATAATTGATAGGATCCACTCAAAAATCTGGAAAATCTTACTCATTTATGAATTAAGCTTTCCCAAGAATTGAATGAAAAAACATGGATATAAAATCCCTTAAAAAAATTGCCTCATATTTTTATATTTACTTTTGAAACTTTCTTGACATTTTCATTATGATTTTTATGGTATTTCTTTTTTTTTAAGAATGTAATGAGATTTTATATTTTGCAAAGTTAAAGCATAAAGGGATCAAGTTTCTCATTTACAACAAGACAAGATCTTTTATTTTGTTGTTGTTGTTGATTTTGTAGCTAAATGTTGCCAAAAGTTGACTACACAGTTGAACACAAAACATTGCACATGCCCATAAATCTCAAGGACCCAAAGAAAAAAAAGCACAGAAATCCAATTTTTTCTTGTGTGTGACAGAGCACGTATGCAGTTTTATAGGGAGAAAAAAATCCAATACAAGTTTAATAGTTTTTAAGTAAAGCCAAAAAATACAGAAAAGAAGAAAAATGAATGAGTCTTTTCGCCGCGTGATTCAGTTTTGTACGTGTTCCCAAAAGGCCAAAAATATTGACAAACACATGAGCAACAACAACAACAACGACAACATGGACAAAACAACATTTTGTGATGACATAAAAAAAAAACTAAACAGGAAAAATCAACACCCAAATGCCCAAAACAAGCTGTGAGGAAGAAAGAAAAAAAAAACAATGGCCAAGATATGCCAAGGTTGGTTAAAAGGCAAAAAAAGTTCCATTTAAGCTTTCTAAAAAATCTTTCCTTTGAGAAATAAAAGCGTAGAAAACTTTTATTTTAAAATGCAAATCGGAAAAAAATTTGCTTAATTTATATAAAAAGCAGGCAAATGAAAAATTCAAGAGAGGAAATAAAACTATACAAAAAATATGAAAATGAATATGGAAATGTGTCACAATCCTACACATATTGTTGTCACTTAATTTACAGGCCAGAAAAAAATCTCAACTAGTCATAAAAAAAATTGCCAGTGGCTCAAACAGCATAAAATGTGAGTTTTTGGCGCTGCAAAAAAAAAAATATAAAGTTTTATTTAAATATATACAATTTATTAAGCTTTCACAGCACAGACAAATCCACTTGAAAAATGTTTGTCTCTTCTTTTTTTTTGTTGCTTTTTATGAGATTTTAACTGAAACTATCCACAAAAACAAATCCACTCAATTCACTCACTTAAAATGCCACACAAAGTCACAGTTTATTTTGGCAACAGAGATTATTTTGTGTTTATTTTTTGTGGCACTTAAAAATATGTATAACGTGCAACTGACGACTTTGTTGCTTTCTTTTTTGTTTTTGTGCTATTTTACGAGTTGTTTGTTAATAAATCCAAAATCGTAAACAACAGATTCTGCATAAAAATTCACTATCAAAAAAAGAAGCCAACAATAACTTAATTTTTAAATGAACCAAGAAAAAAAATAGAGTTCTAAAAAATACTTTATAGATTAAAGACTCTAGGAAAAATATTTGAATTAATTTGACTATATGTAATCTTAAAGAAATGTTAATTTCGTGTTCCCATACAATTAAAAATTGAATGCAAAATTAATGAAACTTTGTATGGCAAATGAAAAACTTTAATAAAATACCCAAGGCAAAAACAAAGTTTTCAAAAATTTTGAATATTTTTTATGTAATCAGCGTGGCTAAATCCATAGGAAATAAATATAAATACAAAATAGATGACAAAAATAGTAAGCTATTCTTTTAAATTAAGATCAACTCATTCAAAAATTAATTTCCATATTTCATTAAATTTTATTTCGCACTTTAATAAAATTCATAAACTAACTAAAAGTTATAGAATGTTTAAAATGTTTTTCATATAATCATCATTAATAAATCTATAATAAATACTAGCTAGCTTTTTTTTTTTTATTAATATGCATTATGCAAGTCGCCTGCTGCTGATTTCTGTTTGCCTGTTACTTGTTGGAAAGTCTTTTATTGTGAAATTTCATTTCTGAAGTTGAACATTTTGAGACTTTCCGCTTATTTGCATATTATAATAATAAAATGGAAGGGAAATCACAATCACAATTCAATTGAATTAATTCAGTTTTATGTTTTTTGACATTTCCCCTGGCCACATGACACATTTTTAGACACTTCAAGGTTTCATTTTTTTTTCTCCATTTATTTATTGGTTACAGTCTCAAGTGCATGCCAGCTGCATTTTCCCCAATTTTCTCCAGTGAGTTTTGTCCTTGGCAGTCGAAAGGGAAATGGAAACGGAAGGAAAATATAATAATACCTATTCATTTTATATCATTCCTAGGACGAGTTGAATAAGAGAAAGAATAAAAGAGAGGAAATTTAAATTTCTTTAAATAAAACTCTGCTTGTTTTTTTTTTTTAGTCAATAAATATTTATTGTATTTTATATTTTTTGGGTTGGCCTTTTGAAGCCAAAAGCATATTATTTTTTTTTTTATTGTTAGTTAATTAGCAGCTCAATTGCTGGCTCTTTGTTTTTTTTATTATTTATTTGTATAAGAAATATTTCATATGCCATGTAAAAATGTACAATAAGTTTAAGTTTATTTAGTTTTAGAAGTTTTAGAAAAAGAGAGTAAAAGAAATTTATTAATTTTTGGTTTTTCTTTTGAATAAATAAATTCATATTTTTGTTTTATGCATGTCTGTGTGTGTTTTGTGTATATAGTATACAATTAGTAGCGTGATTTAAATGTAGTTTAGTTGTTTTTTGTTTGTAGCTTTCTTTTAGTCGCATAGCATTAAAGTCAGTTATTATTATTTAGCTTAATTTTAGATTAACTTTTGCGTTTTTATTACCTGCACACATTTTTTATTTTTTTTTCATTTTTTAGCAATATTGCAATATTTGAAATATTCTTTCTTTGCTTGTAAATTGTAAAGTTTTTAAATCTTGTTTGTTTTTTATTTGGGTTCCTTTGCAAAATATACCCAAAATATATATCAATATATATATATATATATTTATTTATTTCTGATAAATACAATTAATTATTTTGTAATTTTTTGTTAATTTTCTTTTGTTTTTGTTTGTTTATTTTTGGCATAATTGAAATTATAAATGTAGTTAATAAAATTAATTTAAAATTATTTATAGAATCGAAAATATATAATTATTATTATTGCCTGTCTCAAATATATGTTTTTATTGCCTTACATTTTTTTTGTATTTGTTTTAATGAGCAAAATGGCCAATACGTTGTGCTTCTTTCCCTCTCTTTCACACTCACACACTCGCTGCTTCTCCCTCTCTCTCTCTCTTTCTCTCTTTCAATGGCACATAAAAAACTTGAATTAAAAACGTTTAACAAATTAAAGCGAGAAGAAAAAAAAAACAAATGATTAAAATTCAGTCTTTTAAAATACAATACAATTAATTACACAATTAACACAAATACAAAATTATAAACACAAAAAATGATTAACTTACAATATTTTTTTTTTTTATACAATTTGAATTAAATTCTGCCTGAAAAAAAAATTGTTTAATTGCCTTGTTGTATTTTTTTTTTTTTTTGGTTTGAAACCGATAAGCATTTAAATAATTAAAATTAAAATTGAAACGAAAACGAAAACTCTGTTTTAAGTAAGTATTAAAAAAATAAATAATCTCAGGACTGAGCATATAAATTGTTGTTAATTTCTTTGTGGTTTTAGTATTAATTAATTTAAATATAAATGGGCGTCTCCTGGCCAGTGAGCAAACGGAACATTGAAGTGGGCATGGTCTTCATAAGAATCTGTAAGGCACAAAACAAAAATGTTAAAATAAACAAATTTATAATTTGAAGCAAAATTAAATTACCTCGCCCACAGATGATGACAACAGCTTGACGATGGTATCATGTGGCACAGCCACGACACTTTGATTGTTAATCTCAATAATACGATGACCCACACGGACACCGCCACGCTCGGCAATTCCACCACGTAAAAGGCTACAAATCTGCCAAATACGAGCCAAAATATAAATCTTATAAATAGAATTAAATAGAATGCGCCAACTTACCACACCATTTTGTACACTAAATCCTAGTTGAAAGAGAGCCTTGGGCCGAAGGATTTTCACCTCGACCACTGGCGGGCAGGGCACAACGGTAAACTTGACGGCAGTTTGATTCTTGGCATTGCGTATGTAGCTTTGGCAAGTGGAGAGCGGCAGGCCCACCAAGCTCATGCCATTAATGGCAATCAGTTGATCGCCAATATTCAATTGGCCACAGCGAGCAGCCGCACCGCCCGACATTAAATTGGCAATGACCACAGTGGGCAGCATGGAGCCCCAGCCGCTTTCGACAATGACCACGCCAAGTATTTCCCCCTTGGCCTTGGGCACAACCACTTCTTTTTGCAATTCCTTTTTGGCGAATATCTCTAATTCATCGCCGAAAATCTCCTGACTATTGAGCACCTCTTGATAGTCCATTTCCTTGGCCAGATTCTCATTCTCAATGCCATTGGCCTTGAGAAACTCCATATAGGCCACCTGAAAGGCCTGGCCAATCGATTGGGCTATAAACTGAGCCTCATCGCTCTCAAAGACATGGCAAATCATTTTCGGTGTACGATTATTATGCTTGGTGCCATTATTCTCCTTTGAGCATTCCTTACTCAACTCACTCAGGCCATCCACGGCCACACTGTCCACTCCAGCCGAGCTCAGAGCATCGCCAGCGCTTGTGCCACCAATGTTGCTGCCGTTACCGCTGCCACTGCCACCGCCACCGCCACTATTGGGGACAAATCGTCGACGAGCCATTAAGACTACCAAATCGCCTATATCGGCTATATAGGATATAGTGCGCAAGGCATGATCCATCATGATTTCCTTGAGATCTGTATTAAGCACCATGATTTTCTCCGTGGATATAAACAGATCCACTTCGGTCGAGGGTTGACTTTCGCCCTCGGGTGCCTAGAACAACAAAGAAATTCAATTTAAATTAGTTTTCACACTTTGTAATTACAATTTAAATGCTAATTAATATTCCTGGCATTTTTTATTTTGGTGTGGATTTAAATTTACACTACAAACTTACCAAGGCCTAAACATTTAGAAGCATGGTGGGATTACGGGGCGAAAAAAGCGAAAGACAAATTATATATATTTATGTATTATAATAAACATAGAAGGCACAAAGAATGAGGCAATTATTTTTTGGGTTTTCATTTCTATAATCTCCTTCAATCAATTTGATCTAGATTTCTTCTTCTTTTTTTTTTTGTTTACCTTGATGCGTGAAACGGCCTCCTCGGCTTGCATCATACGCGTCGATTTGGTTGGCTGACCCTCGCACACCAGCTGAGTGGAGCCCAGGTAACGGGCCCGGAATAGAACACCCTCGATAAGAACTTTGGGTTCCAAGAGACCTGCGCAAAAAACAACCAAGAGAATTGTGGAATACATTAATTGGGGGAAATTAAAGAATAAAAATTAAGGGAATTATTAAAAAAGAAGAACATGCAAAAAGAAAATCTAAAGATTTAATTGATGAATTTAGAGAATCATAAAAAATTAATCAAAAATAATTTCAATATATTTAAAGAAAATCTGGGAAAATTCCTTTAATTTTAGGTACTAGTACCATGTAAATAACAGGGCATGCGGAAGTTTTTTAAAACAAATTTTAAAAATAGAAAATAAAATGCAATCTTTTTGAATTTTTTATATGCTATTGCTAATATCTCAAACCATAAAAAAAAATAATTGGAGTCTAATATAAGTCCCGTTAGTTTATGATTTATGTAGTCGAATTTGAAATTAAAGTTTGGGTGGGGGGGTACGCCTACAGGCTGCTGTAGTCGTCCGATTTAGCTGAAATTTCACACAATATTTTAAACACTTGCCTCTTTTACCCAAACTAGGATCTTTAAAAAATTTTAAGAATTACTATAGTTTTTTTTAAATTTACGACAAAAAAAATTGCGAAAATTGAATTTTTTTTTTGAAAATTCGCCATTTTCGGGTAGTTCGGGTAATAGCGGCAAGCTTCCTTAATAAAAAACAATTTGAATTTTTCAATTCGGATGACTACAGCAGCCTGAATGCGTACCCCGCCACCCATGCCTTTTTTTCTTAGTTTCAATTTTGATTACACAAATCAATGACTAACGGTACTCGAAATAAACCAAAGTTATTTTTTTATATGGTTTGAGATGTTAGCTATAACGTATAAAAAATTCAAAAGAATTGCATTTCATTTTCTATTTTCAAAATTTGTTTTAAAAAGCCCCTATAGATGTGGTTATTTACATGGAACTAGTACCTTAATTTAATTACGAGTCTAAATAATTCGATTGATTCAGAAATATTCTATTATTATACAGCATGGATGGATATATTTACAGAATAAACGAAATATCTATTAATTGAATATGATAAAAATATATAGAATGAAGAGGCCCGAATAATAAAAAAAATAAACAATCAATATAAGAAATAAAAGAGCTGATAAATTAAAGAAAAGTAAATCTTTATATAGAAATTCTGGCCCAAGGGAAAATAAAATTGACAATAACAAAAGAGTTTCGAGTCTAGATTAAAATGAATTAAATACAAAAAACCAAGGAAATTATGTTTAAAATTAATAGAAGAAAATATTAAATTGTGAAATAAATATAAAAAAAAAAGCTGCAGTGAAATTTAATAATTATTTTAGTGAAAAAGCCAAAAACTGAGAGATTTGCTTGGGATAGAAATATATATACATGTTTATAATGCGTTTTTCCACTTACATGGCCGAACGCCAGAGAAAAATCAAATACAATTATACAAATTGTGGCAGCATTTTTTGTTGGTTATTAATTTTTTTTTGTTTTGGGTACAGGAAAGAAAAGAAAAAACACAGATGCATTTTACACACACACACACAGACACACACGCACACACAAACAGAGATAGAGAAATTGATTGAAAATATAGAAATATAATTAATAAAATAAATATTTACCCTCTTTGTTGCGAGTTTTGGCTTTTTTATCAGAATTTGCAGAATCTTTCAAGGATTTTATGGAGCCCGTGGGACTCTTTGAGAATTGCAATTTTTCGGGCGAACTCAGCGAGACATCCGAGGTGCCAACAATTTGACAAATATCGGGTGAATTTGGTGTCAACGAAGTGCCAATACCCTGACGAATGGTGGCCGTGGAATAACTCTGAGGCTTTGAGGGATTCGTATTCGGATTGGAATGATTGCTATTATTGTCAGACAAGTTGCCATTGGCATTGTTATCGGGCACACAAGATGGAATCTGAAAAATTATAAAATTATAATAATTTTGCCAATTATTTAAGGTTTTTAAATTTTACCTGTTCGCCAGAGAAGAAATCATGTTCCTCGTGCCTTTGTTGGCCCAATAGGCGATCCGTTTCCAGGTCTGTGTCAGCTTCTTCCTCTTCGGCTGTTAAACGCTTGCTGGCAATGGGCGTATTCTTCCGGGGCACCCAAACAGGCGAATCGGGATCTGCTGGCAACACTTCGTCACAGAATTTAAGTTTCTCTGGCTGCGTTTTGGCTCGCTGCAGGGCAGAACGTATTTCCTTCATGGCCTCCTCAATTTCTACAGATTCTACAGTTTGCTGCTGCTGCTGTTGATTGGGACGATGTGGCGCCGGGGCAGGCGGCGGTGGCGGCGGCTGCGGTGAGACCAAAGCTCCAGCATAAACAGGACCATAATGATTGTGAGCCAAAGGACTGGAATTATTCGCTGGTTCTGGCAATTCTGGCTCATTTACTACAGCTTCTAACGGCGGCGGCGACGTCTGCTGCTGCTGCTTCTGCTCTTTGCTGCTAAGTTCCTCTTCCTCTTCCATACATTCCTGTCCTTCTGGCTTGTTATCATTGTTGCCATTGTGTTCTGGTTGCTGTTGCTGCTGCTGCGGCTGCTGCGGCTGCTGTTGTTCATTTGTGGCATTATTTTCTGTATCCGAGGCATGTCCACTACTTAGGCCATCTTCCAAAACGGGCATACTTGTATAAAGTTTACCATAATCTGTGGTGCAATTCAAATCGTTCGATAGACTATCCAAATCGCCACAATTTGAATCATAGTCCGTGGTCTCCGGGGACAAAGTGAAATTACGCGAATGTCTGCGTAAATTTGCCTCCAGTTCAGTGTCGGCTAAATCACCGCTACTGCGACTATTCGAATCAATATATAATTCAATATCATTGTGATCCTGTTGATGATGATGATGATCAATAAAATTGGAAATGCTTTGTTGTTGCTGTTGCTGCTTTTTGGGTGATCTGTGGACCAAATAAAGCTCATCTTTGGGTATTCTAGCCAAACGTTGACCAATATAGGCCTGTTCGATATGTTTATCCTGTGTGGCGTCATATTCTTGTTGCGTGTCCTGAAACAACAAATGAAAACAATTAGTAAAAAGTCTTCTTCGTTTTATTTACTTATTGTTTGCTTACCAAGCTGGCCACATCATCATCGGTGAAACGTTTCTCATCCTCATTGTTGGCCTTAAAAAACTCCTCTAGGACTTTGCGCGTCTCTGAGAATTCATACAGATAATCAAATGTGGGCGTTGTTGTTGTTGGTGCTGTTGCTGCTGCTGTTGTTGTTTTGCCTTTGCTGCTCTCTTCATGATCAATTAAATCAATTAAATTACCCACAGATGATTGGCCTAAATTATTATTAATATTATTATTATTATTTTGGTATTTATTACGCTGCTGCTGCTTGGACGGCACAACTAAACTAGCAGCTGCTGCTGCTGCTGCTACTGTGGCGGTGGGCGAGACGCGCTGTGGAAATCCTGGTGGCCTTTTATGATGATGATGATTATAAGCTTTTGTAGGCGGTGGCTGATTGCCAAAGCGACGCGGTGATCCTTCATATTCAGCTATAGGCAATTGGCCAATCATTTTGGTTACTTTTAATATATCTTCATCTTCAATCCGAGCTGGAATTTCCGATGATGTTGCTGTTGATGCTCCTGCTGCTGTTTGAGCTGTCAATGACTTGTTCATCCAATTGGTATCAATGTCATCAAATACAACAATTTCACCATCACGCAAACAGCGGCCATCTGCCTTGCCCACATCTGTGGGTGAGCCAGGACTGGCCAGGCCCTAAAAAAAAATACAGAAACATAAATAAGAGTTCTTTGGATAAATTCTAGTTGCAATTTCACCTGTGGCATTAGCTCATGGCTGCCTGGACTGCGTCCCAAACGTATTTGATGCGGCGGATGCGCTCTTTGATAATAAAATTGATTTGACTGACTGCCAACCAATTGTGTGGACTGCTGCTGCAGCTGCAGCTGCTGCTGATGATGATGTGGATGATGATGCAGTGGCCCATATGACAATTCCATATTTAAATCTGGCGAATTGAGCACTGTACTCGCTGGCGTCACATTTGGACTCCTTGAGCGCATTTCCCAGACATATCGCTCCTGGGTGGCTGCGGCTGAGGCTGCTGCTGCTGCACCCGCTGCATTACTGGACGGTTCCATTGAATCGTTGCTACTGCAATGGCTCAAAGAATTCATCATTCATCAGAGATGACTCACTCAACTGAACTCAACTCAATCACTGCAATTAGTTGCAAAGTTGACCATTAAAAATGCCTGCAAAGATAAATGCAATAATAAATTAAAAACAGCTGCTGCCGCACCTTTTACAATTGATACAATGATGATGATGATGATAATAATGATGATCTAAACAAATGAAAATGAATCACAACAAATAAAAGCTGCCTAAATGGCAACCCTTTCCCCTTCTCACACACACACACACATACTTATAAGCATAAGGAAACGGAATCGGAGAAAGAAAGGAAGGAGAGAAAACAAAGAAAATATTAGCCGGTTGCTCAATGTTTTTTTTTTAAATAAATTAAATAATATTCTTTTGTATATTATGTATTTTAATAGCAAATTCTAAATCTGTCTTTGGGCAATGTGTATGTTTGAGCATGTTTGTATATATATTGCCATAGCATTGTTAAAAATCAATAGATTTTCTGGTTTTGGGCTGCCCACAGGCAACAACACACAGCAGCAGCAACAACAACAACAACAGCAGCAACATGTGTGTTTTTTGGTGGCAAGAGGGGCGGGTGGCCGTTTTGGAGTTTTTTTTTTTGGGAAAGTGCTTCCAAGACACACACACACACACACACACACATACATACATTTCTTTTTTTTTTTTAATTTATAGCTTAAATTTACCATTGAATTTGATTTCATTTGTTTGATGATGATATTGCACACACACACATATATATATATACGTACGCACACACTTTTTATTTATTTCAATTGCGTTTGCATTTGGATTTGCACTTTAATTGTATAGATTTATTATATTTCTTTCACTACTCATTTCCTATTTAACTTAAATAAATAAGAAAAAGAGAAAACCAAAGTAAAAGTAATCACCATTTCTAAGCTTCCAATATGAGTGTTGCCATTTGTCAAAGAACTAAAGAGTTGCCCACTGACGAGGCTGCCAGATAGAAAACAGGCCAAGTGTTGCCAGATATTTGTAAACGTCAAATTTCTCGATGCGCGCAGTGTTGCATTTCAAACATCTGTGTGTGTCTCAAAAGAGCGCAGAGAGCGCTAACAGTTATACTCACCTATTTTTGTCAATTGGATTGGTTTGTGTCTTGGGTTTTGGCGCAAAAGAGAGAGAGAGTATAAAAGGCGTAAAGAGAGAGAGAGAGCGAGTCATTCGTTTATAAACATTTGTTGGTAACGGAACGGTGTGTGTCCGCGGAACATTTATTTATATATATAAAATAATAATATAACGTATTTTAAAGTTTATTTTTTTTTTGTTAAAGTTCTTAGCGCGCAAAAAGATTTTTGTATGAATTTGCAATAAACATTAAAGTGTGAAATATAAAACAAAATAAAAGAATAAAAACGTGAGTGTTAATTTAAATTTCATGTGACTTGGCGCACAAGAAACACACACACACACGCACAGGTGGCAACAACGAAAACAACAGCAACAATAATAATAATTGTCCTTGCCAGGACGCTGCTGCTGCTTCTATTGCGTGTGTGTATATCAAACAAACAGACACCCACACACACACTCAGAAAATTGGCAATTGTTAATAAAATAACAATAGGAATTTGTTAAAATTTATCTCATTTTTGGCCCTGCTGCCTTTCCAACTGTTTTGACTGTTTTGGTATCCAAGGGATACACACAGGGTGTGTTTTTTTTTTTTTTTGTATGTGTGGGTGTTGTGTGTGAATGTGAACCTGTTCGTTTGATTGCAACCGCTTGGCTCGTGCCAAAAATCAATAAGCCAGCAAGCAGCAGCAGCAACAACAACGACAAAGGAAAAGTCAAAAAAGCGCGCGTGCGAAAGTCAGCAATACAAAATCCCTCGAGAGGGAAATAAAAAAAAAAGTCCTCTTGTTATATTTCTTTTATCTTTTTTTTATATATGTGTGTGTATGTTTGATCGCATAGAAGCGGGAGTGAGAGAGTGTGTAACAAAAGAAGCCGCAATTACAACAACTAGAACAAAAAAAAATCAAATTACAAAAGCTGCTGCTCAAAGGCGTCGTCGCATATAAATTCAGGTAAATTTCACACGCACTTACTTACTTACACACATGCATCATAATGGTTGAAAATTGGCGTTGCAACAACAACAACAACAGCCATAAAACAAACAACAGAAATAAAAAAATACTCATAAAACACCGTTAAATGTGCTCGCGAATTTAGTCGAGCGCAACGAAACGCAGCGGCCTCAGTCAACACACACAAACACACATATGCATTTTATGTGGGTGTGATTTTTTTTTGGGAAGAAATAAGGGATTTTGATTTGAGCTAAAAAAATACCAAAAAACATTCCATTTAATTAACTTTTAGAAGCAAAAGTTTTAAAAGATTTTATTAAACAATTTCTAAAAAGGCTTTTTTTTTTGAGTTAGGAAAATACCAAAAAACATAAATTTAAATTAACTTTTAGAAGCAAAAGTTTTAAAAGATTTTATTAAACAATTTTTAAAAAAATAAATATTGCCATTTCCCCAAAGGCCAGGAAAATATCAAAAAACATAAATTTAAATTAACTTTTAGAAGCAAAAGTTTTAAAAGATTTTATTAAACATTTTCGAAAATAAGAAAAAAAAAGAAAATACTTATTTTTCCAAATTGTTTTAAAAACTTTATGTATTTTTAAACATTTTCAAAAATCTGTGGAGAAAGAAACACTTGAAATTCTAACCGTAAAATTGTAGATCAATTCAAAGTCCTAAAAAAAAAAATAAGCAAATTCTGAATAAATTTTGCATGTTTATTTGAATGATGTATCAAGTTTCCCTAAACACACAAACTTTTCAAATTATTATTATTATTGTCTCGGTTGTCTCTTTGCCTTAATAAGAAAACAAATACTTTTTTTTTATTATTATTTATTTTGTTTATTATTGTGTTTTTTTTGTTTTATTATCTTGATTTTTTTTGCCATTGTTTTTATTATGATTATTTGATGAATGTAGTTTGTAGTTGTTTACAGTTTTCTAACTGCATTTGTAATTTTTAATTGTTCAATTTACAATAGCTGCTTAAAAATGCTATCAATCATTTCCACTTTGCCAAATGTTATGCCCTGAATCTGATGTTGAAAGTAATTGAAAACATATAAATATTTATTAAATATTTTGATTTTTTGTTTATTTGTAAAAATTATTATTACCACTTTATTACCTTTTATTATTATTATTAATATTAGTCATAGTCACATGAAATCTATGGGCTCTCTCTGAACTTTTTGTTTCCTATCATTTTTGCTGGCGTGATGTGCCAATGTTGTTTTTTTTATTTGTTTTTATCTTATCGGTCTAAATAATTTCTACATGACACAGTGAAGCTTCAATATAAAATTCATTGAATTTAGAGAAATTAATTTATTAAAAGGTCTTGAAAATTTATTTATTTTGATTTCAACCTGAGAGTATTTTCTTTCTTTCTTTTTTTTCATATTCCCTTTGATTTCATTATGAGCTGTAAGTTTGTTTGTGGCATAAAAAAATTAATATAGCTGCCTTTGTTGTCTTTGTTGTTGTTGCCAGGGGCAAAGGCAAATGCAAATGCTTTTTGAGTCATTGCCAGGGTGATGATTGGTTTACTTTGAAATAAACAAAAATGATATTAAAGGAAGCAATTTTTAATTAACAAACAATTTTCCCCTGAAAATGTCTTGAGAATTGATCTCATATATATAATTTTTTCTTGTTATCTACTTGCTTACTCAAGCCATTCAGCTTACAATTAAATGTCTGTGTGTGTGTGTAAACAGAACAAAAAACAAAAAGTGGCTAAACCAGTTTATGACTGGCCAACCATAGAGGCCAAGTAGAAGTTGAATTGTTGATGAAGGCAACGTTCCAGACGCAGGAAAGCGTAAGGTAAAAAAAAAAACAAAATAATAACATTTAAGCCAACAACAACAATTGGTCACCGAAACTTCCTCATGTAAATGCAAAACATTTTCAATAACAACAAGTCTAAGAAATTATAAGCATTATGGAAAATATACATAAATGGGTCAAAAGTACTCAGGCATAAACTTAACTGTAACTTAACAGGGAAAAATAAAAAATTATAATTACGGAAAACCTTTTTCACTTTGTAACAACATCTGTGGGATAATTAGAGAAACTGGAATTGAAATGACTCATTTAAGGTGGATAATAAATAAATTGCAATTTATATTTTACAGTCTTAAAATTCTAATAATTTCAGTCAAAAAATTAGGCCAATGTCAAAGAAAAAAAAATAAACAAGCAAACATAAAAAACCTTTTTTGTTTGAGCAACTAAAAAATAATGTATTTATTTTATTGTATATTCTTTTTTTTATGTCTTTAGTTTGTTGACTTCTAATAACAGACAAATAAGCAAGAAATTTCAAATGACTTGGTAATTGGCCAGTTGTCTTGAGAATTATGGCTATAAGAAATTAAAGATCAAGCGACTGATATTATTTGTTATTCATATTTATGTATATGTGTGATTATTTGTGCTATCTTTAAGGTTATTTAAGGCCTGGCATGTTTTATTGAGTGTTGAGGCCTTTTGGCTTGGAAGGTTGCAACTGAAAATGAATTTATTTAATATTATTGTATTATTGATTTTAACTACACTTGATTTCCTTGTTTAAAAAGTCTTTGCTTTTCAAATTGACTTTGAACTTGACAGGCTGGCAATCGTGCCAGGCCTTCTTGACCTTCTTCAGGTACAAAAAATTATTGTATGATGAATGTGCCAACTCCTCGCAGCGAAACGGTTGAAAATTTCAATAGCTGCAAAATGAAAGCCTGAAGCAATAAATATTTGAAATAAAAACAATAAAAAACCTAATGCCCGAGGCTTTAAAAATTATTATATTACACAAAACAAACCTTTGTTTTTACGCCATTCATGACAACAAAATAAATAAATAAACATGAATTTAACAAATGCAGTTTAATAAACAAAACAAAAAAATGTCGTTGCTGAAATGTCGCCGATTTGACAAAAACAGAAATATTTACATGATTCCCGGTCTCAAATCTCAGCTTTAATAGCCAGTCAATGTCAAAGCAAACTTGGATTAAATAGAAAGATGAAAAGATCTTGTCAATCTGCGCCTGCTTACTTAAAAGCATTTAAATGGGATTAAAAAAAAAACAACTACGAGATTTATTTTAGAGAATATTTTTGTAAGCTTAAACAATGAAAGAGTTTATAATATTCATGTCAAGTTATCTTTTGTCAGCGACGATTTGGTAAATGGTTTCAAGGTGTTTCGGGTCTTACAAAGAAAACTGCACTCGAGTGAATCCACAAAATGCCTGGCAATTTAATGCATTAAATATTTAAATAGCTTAAAAAAAAATAATAATAAAATGAAAGAAAAAATAAACTGATGTCATGCCATGATGACTGCAACAATCACTCAAGATGTGCAACTCAAAATAAATAAATACAATAAAGTTGTCAATGGAAAATGATCATCATGAATGGTTATGGTTATGGGAATGGAATCACGTTTTGCCCACATAAAAACATTTTTTTTTAGTTTATTTATTAGGCAGATGAATTTCCAATTTAATGATAATGATCATGATTTTTTGGAGTTTTCATTATAATGAACCTTGAAATGAATTTATTATTACCTACTACCTACAATTTATTATTGTTATTTATAAATTGCTCCATTTCTTTTGTTGACGCCGTGGGGAATATTTAATGGGAATTTTTCACCTAATGTTTTATTACCTAATCACAAATATTTTTTTAATTGAGTGAAGGAAAGAATTTAATGTTTTTAGAATGATGAGTTGGTTGCTTGGTTGGTTGATTGCCTAACTGTACAACAATGACAATAAACAATGTGACTAGATTGTTAAACAGTTACTTATACAATACTCACACACACACACACACACACATGCAGAGAGTCTATCAGAAAGTAGGCAAAATAGCTTAGCTTACATTTCACTCTAAACATTTAATGAGTGCAAAATGTAGTTGCGTAATTATTGTCAATTGAATTGACGTTACTCATACGACCCGTTGTGCGGATGTTAACTGCATTTTTTTTTTTAACATAATGAATGGCAAGGGAACACAACAATAAATGAATTGAGCAAATGACAATCGAGCCGAGCTTAACTATAACAACAATTTTCTGTTTTTTTTTTTTTTTAATTAGCATGAAGCAATTTTTAATTTTTTTTTTTTCGATTTGAAATCATTTTATTTAATTTAATTTTGTTTTTGTATAGGAAATGGATGTTATGTGTTCAAAAAATAAATAAAAAAAAAAAAAACGTAAACATTTAACAAAATTTTATTTTCGTTTTGCATAATTAAAATCTCATTGACTTTCACTTGCAGTTTTTCCATTGTGAAAAAAACTAAGACAACAATTAATAAAAAACCATGAAAACATTGTGCAAATATATTTAAGTGATGATTTATTGACGAAAAATCAATTCATTTGTTTTTAGTTTTTTTTTCCTAATATTTTAAATGAAATATTTATTATTATTATTTATTATTTAGAACTCGCTTTGTTTATATTTTTTATATTATTTTCAACTCCATTTTCTTTTTTTAAACTTGTCCAAAATTAATTTAGCATATTTTTCTCAATTCAATTTGAGCGTATAAATAATTAATTTTTGCGGAATTTGGCTGGCAGTATATTTACAATTTTATTTATGCTGACCAACCCATAAATATTTAATATGGGTCAAAATGGTTGACTGTGCGTGCGTGCCTGGAAATAAGCCAAAAAAAAAAAAAAACACAGAAAATACCAGGCAGGAAAAACAAAACTAAAATGCAATAAGTCTTTCCAAAAACTAAAATAAAAATAAAAAATTCTTGGTAAAAGTTTAGTTTGAAAATAAGAAATAATATCAAGACGACAATTGCTCTTGACTGTCCAAAGATTCATTTATTATAAGTAGCCTTGAAGTCTGGCAGACAATTAGAGTCTCCCGTTGTGTCACCCACTAAACATGGCCAACTCTGAAGGCCAAAACGTCAGCAAGCCAAAGCCTGACTGACGCCAGAATAAAAAATAAAAAAAAAAACAGTATAAAAACGTTTTTAGATCACGATTTCAATTATGCAAGCAAACAATAAAAACAACACCAACAAAAACAACAACAAATTACAATTGAAGGTCGTCATTGTATTTTTTTTATTTTTTGATATTCTGCCAAAGACAGAATAAAAGTAACTGAAGAAGCACAAAAAATTGATTTTCAAACAGTTGAAAAAATAGCTAAAATAGCCATTTTACTAGCTAAAATTATTAATGATTCTTAAGCATTTTTTAAATCATTTTTTGTAATATAAATCTTGGATGTTATTTTTTAATTGTTATATGAAAAGTAATAGTTTTTTTTCTAGTTTAAACTGTTTAAATTTGATTTATTTTATTACCTTTTATTTTAAATGCTTATGCTTTTAATTGCTATATATTTTTTTAGGCTTTTATTTTTAATGACTTTGGTTGTGGCTCTTTGCTCAAACTAATTGATGGACTCGATGAGTTTATTAAACAGACTCCAGGCACTTTACCGCCTTCTTCTTCCCGTATCCGCCTATATGTTTTACTAACTAACTGCATATATATATAAAAATAAATAACAACAAAAAAAAAGATGTTAAATTTTAAACTAGCAACCGGAACTGCAAATTATAATTATGGCTTATTTAGCCAACATCTTTTATTTCTTACCCCAAAGCATCTCTGCTTTTTTTTTCTTCTTTCCTCTCTTTCTTTGCAAGTCTTTTCATGTCTATGAGTTTTAAGCTTTTGCGCATGCGCCAACGCATTTAATTATGTGCACTCTTTTCATTTCTTTTTATTGTTGTGCGCACATCAAATTGATTAATTATAATTTGGCATGCGTGCGTGATTATTACTGTCATGTGTCGTGTCATGTTTTAACTTGTCGTGATTATGTCACAGAAAAATTAAATTGTTTTAGGGAAAACTTAAACAAACAAAAATATTTTGAAAGTGCTTGCAAAGAAAGGAAGGCAGCTCAAGTTGGGAAAGAGACCGCCCGCTGGCAAAATAGTGCAATTAATGAAAGCTTGAAAGTAAAAGTCTTTTCACAGAGACTGCGGAAGACTCTTAAACCCTTTAATTTGTTAACAATTTGTAAGAATCTAAGCCTAAAACTTGAAAACTTAAAAACTTGACTAGTTCGATTTATACGAAAAGGGCGTTTATCGATAACTGTGCGTGTCTAATTGGCCTGGTCCCATTGACTGTTTGCATAATCGACTAACAATTGCCCCTACGGCCGGCAAAAGCATAAAAACTTGGCCAACAAACAATGGCCGGAAGCAGCAGCAGCAGCAGCAAAAAAAAAAAAAAACAGTGACCGCAACAGAAAAACAAAAAATAAAATAAAATAAAATATAGAGTGAAAAAGCCAGAAAGAAAGTAAAAAGAAAAGAGACAGACAAAAGACTGAAAAAACTGTTGAACCAGAGAGTGGAAATTAAAGTGGAAGACTCTTTTTTTTTTCATCTCATCTTCAACACATTGTATTTTTTTTTTGTTTTTGTTTTTAAGGCTTGCGTGCAAATCAATAACATTTTTCATTTGATTTTAAAAGTCAATGGTCTCATCACAATTTACAATGAAAGCTTGGCAAATAAAATGCATAGATTTTGTAATCCTTGCACAGCCAAAGACTTGAAGAGAATTTATTTGGAAAACCAAAAAAAAAAAAAAAATACCAAAACCATAAATTAAAAAAAAATCACGTACTCAAAATATTTTTTTTTTGTGTTAACAAAAGAATTGAAAAATAAAAATAAATTAAACAAATGATGGAAAATAACTAAAATTATTTTTACTTGAATTCAATAATAAATTTAAAATTAATTAAAAGTTCTTTAAGATTAAAAAATTAAATTTCTTTATTATTTGATAGTTTTTAATTTTTAATTTATTTTTTCTCACAGTTTCTTAATTCAAATGTTTTTTTTCAAGGATATTAAATTTCTTTCATCTTTGTTCTATTTGATGGTTTTTCAAACACAAAAAATTTCTTTATTTTTATCCATTTGACGTCAACCGCTACGTGGTTAAATGTGGAATAACAAAAAAAAAAAAATAAAAATAAAAATTGCATTGTAAAATTTGCATAACAAAGTGCCAAGTGCATTGGACGCCCTCCAAGATTTTGCTGGAATTTTAAATAAAAATAATAATAATTATAGTATAAAAATACATAATCATTTATGCAATTTCCTGTCTTCTTTTTCTGCATATTTTTTTTTAATTATGGTTATTAACTAACAAATTTGCCCAAAATGTATAAATTTGTTTATTGTTAGTCATTTATTTCCACATTAACGTATATATATTTTTTTATTTACCATATTATTATTATAATGTTAAATTTTTCTTTCCTTCCTTTGCCTATTTTGTTTATTGTTTTTATTTTTTTTTTTTTTTTTGCAATTTTATTTTGGCAACTCCCCATTAGCTGCCAATGTAAACAATAAAGTTGAATGAACTGAATTGTTGTGGCTGCCACAGAGTCGCACACTGTCATAAAAAAAAAACACTGGAAATGAAATTCCAAATGGATTTTGTGATAATGACATTTTAAAATCATAAAACCTTAATGACTTTATTAAATGCTAAGTTGTGAATATGAAAATTAATAGTTGGTTAGATGAAAGATTTTTCCCTGAAGAGAAAAACCAATTTTGTTGACCCACTAAAACTAAAGGCTTATCAATTTTGAATGCTGTTAATACAAACATAGCCCAACTTGAAGTTAAGTTAACTGGGTCAGTCAGTCAGTCAGTCAGTTTGTCAGTTTATTCGGCCAGCAATTAAACCATCCACAAATTCTAAACACGCACACCAAAGACCACCCACAATCCCAGTCCGAATCCGAATCCCAATCTCCATTCGAATCCCACAGATATAGACAAGTTTCATGTTCATGTCAACGCCAAAAGTGACTGGAAATTTTGTGCATGTCTCAAAGTTGTTAGATGCCCAAAATGGCCAAGTTTATTTTGTGTTTTTTTGTTTTTGTTTGATGTCTCACTTTCTCGGTTGCTTGACTTGCATATTGAAAAGACAAATTGGTAGAGAGAATCTTTTGGTTTATTTATAAATAAAACCGCACCCTGATTTTAAGAAGCCTCACCTTTAATTCAATTGCGTTTTAGTTTTTTTTTTTTTCGTATTTTTATTTTTTGTGTATTTTTAATTTTTTTATTAACTGAATTTCAGCTTTGCTGTCTGCTTGTTTGGTTGACTCATTTGACCAATTAAAAATGCAAATTCATTTCCCTCTTGAAAATACAATAACCAAATAAGGCACATCATTTAAATATCAAAGGAAAATGAATAAATACAAATTTGCTGTGTGAGAAAAAGGCATTAAATTTTTACCATTTCTACAAAGAACAAAAAAAAATTAACTAATTAAAAAAAGCATATTTGAATCAATACAATTTTAATCACCTTAATACAAAGTTATATTACTTAAGACTCTTTTATGTTTAAGAAATAATTATTTAGAATTTTATTTTAATTTATTAAAGAAGGCATTTCTTCTAAATTGCTAATATTCGCCTTATATCATCATGAAGATAGCAATAATAATTATCCAAGTAAACGCTGAATAAAGAAAACCATTTTTACGAAATTTACCTCATTTTAAATACCAGCAATTTGAATTATTATGATCATTTTATGCATAAAACTTGAGCAGTCACCCAAAAAATATTGTATTATTTTTTGTTTGCTGAAAAAAGAACGTAAACTTAAAGTGTAAACAAACTTTTTTAAGTACGCCACGCACTAATTCATAATTGTTTAACTGCCAAATGTAATTGTTTAAACTAAAAGTAAACGGAATGCCAGAATGTCTGATCATTAAGTCAGTCAGGTTGAACTGGTTGGCTGCTCATACATAAATTGTATGAGATGATTTCAGTTGGCAGATGATAAAAGCAATTAGATTGAAATCACCAGCAAGCTTCGCAAGAGATCTTTAAAGAAGGTTAACTTCCAAGAGTTTTAGATGATGTAACTGTATAAATATGTAGTTTTATAAGACATTGAATTATTAAAATTATTATTTAAATTTAATAATTAATTTTTGCATTTTTATTTCCATTTAATTGCAGTTGATCAAAGGAAGACTACAAGCACAAATTGTTGCTGATCCTAAAAGCAGCAGCAAGCAGCAAGATTTGTAAGTATTTCCCTTTATTTTTATATCCGGTAAATGTTGAGACTGGAAAATAAAGATGCGGATATCAATCAGTTAAATAAATAACAATAGAAATAGATGCAAAGCAGAGACGCACCAATTGCACAAAATGTTTCATGCAAATTCCACAAAAACAAAAAAAAATAATAATAATAAAAGAAACTGTAACTGGGCCTGGGCCATTGTCTTGTAAGACTAACTGGCAAGTTGTGCAAAAAACTTGTGAAATCTGCAAAAATCACATGATTATTGTGGCATCTCGTCTCATTACTGATTGTGTGATATGGCCCAAAGTTATTTGAAAGCACAAAAAAAAAAACTCAGTTTACTGGAGGAAAATTCATTAACCTTAAGTAAAAGAATAATTTTATTCGATTGTCGTTGTCCAACACTAATCATGTTGCCAGACATAGTCAATAAGTATTGCATCAACTAGTTCCCGATTAAGAACACTTGCAGCTTTGTCGCCGTTGCAACTTGCTGCCTACGTGAACCAAAATCCAGAAAAATCTTTGTCAGTTCTTTGTGGCAGCTCGTTGAGAAAGGAAGTGTTGAATTGAATAAATATATATATATAAGAATATATATTTTTAATTGTGAATAAAATTATAACTAATTTGTACAACTAAAAGGTAAGTTAATAAAATTAATGAAAAATAGTGAATAATAAAAATTGTGTTATATTTAATAAAAAAAAAAAAACAATTGGAAAAAAAAGATGTCAGGTCGCAAAAAATCCGTTGCCAGAGGCAAAAAAGTCCAAATTTTGCAATCGGACAATAAGGGGAACAAATTGGAAAAAAATGCGCCTGATGTCGCCATTTTTAACGCTGCTGGCAATGCCTCGGCCGCCATTTTGGGTGCCGGCGATGGCAAAGATGTAATAGCGGCAATGCCGACACGCGGCTCATTGGCACCACCGATTCAATTGCCATCCGAGCAAATTGGTGATGGCCCATCAGGAGAAGCCCCCATCAATTTGCCCACAATGTCCACAGATGAGGTCATAGCGACTGTACTTGAATCCCCCCAAGTTATAACTGGTGTGAGCTATGCCAAAGCTGCCGCCGTTGCCACCACCAATGTTACGGCTGCGCAATTGGGCAAAAAGTGCGGACAAAAGGACTTGCCGGCTCGGTACATAAAGCTGCCAATAAAGCATGTTAACGTGGAGCCAATTAAGGCCATCACAACTTTGCATCCAATGATAGAATGTGCTCCAGAAGCTCCACTGCCGCTGGCTCCGCTTTCTCCAGAGTTCATGCCTATGCCTGAGCTTGCTCCTGCGCCTGAGCCTTTGCGGGCTGCTCCTGAGCCTGCCCCTTTGCCTATACATGCTCACGCACCTGTTCCACTGCCCGTTGCTCATCCCGTAAGACAGACTCTGTCAAAGGCTCAAAGACGACAGAAGCAGCGCCTAAAGCAGTGGCAGCGCAAAAACCTTCAGCAGCAGCAGCTTGAGCAGGCTCGCGAGATAAGGGCGGCCCAAGAGGCCTATAAGGCGGAACAGTTTCGCAGGGCGCAACAACAGAGTAAGCAGCCAACTGAGAAGCTACAGCTGCAAGCTCAATACGCTCCGGAAATGGAGCAGCATGCTCCCAAAGAAGGGCCAATTTATCAGGCGGTAAGTTGCTTGCATAATCTGTATTTATTTTTATATCCTAAATTTGATTACAACTGATTTTAAGATTGTGGAAGATATTGAGGAAACTGAATATGATGAGGAGCCGCCTCTAACCTATTCAAATTGGCATGAGTTGACTCAAGATTCGCCACAAATGTTAAACTTGCCACCGCCGCCAATGCCACCATCTGCTCCGATAGTTCCACCACCGCCCGCACCAACGCCACCACCTCAGGCACCACAGCCGGCTGGCAATTATTGGAATCTAGTGAGCAATAATGAATGTTGCTGTGACGGAGCCACCGTTAAATTAATTTACGATGGACCCATTTATCCAGCACCGCCAAAAGGAGGCCCACAAAATTCAGGTGCTGGCGTCGGCGGCGGCGCTAAAAATCAACGTAAAAACAAAAAACAACAACAATCGCAAGCTTATCAAGCCTATTTAGATGATCAGCCGTCGACTTCGAAAAATCCACCACGGCATGCCAAACCGTTTGCCATACCGGGACGTACCCGGGCAACTGTACATTTGCCACCTGGTGTACTGCCAACGGCCACGGCAATGCCTGGCATGCCATCGATAATTGATGCCGTAAATGCTACAATGCAGCCACCAACAATGCCAGAGCAGTGTACAGGCCCGGTTACGGGTACGGGAGGGCCAGGACCCAGAACCACAATGACTTTAATACCCAAGGGACGAGCAAATGGACCGCCCAATCAAAATTTGCAACCAGAAACTATTGAAATAACCCAAACGGCAGTTTTACGAGCGCCCCGCTTAACCGCCAGGGACTTGAACTTACCCTTCCAGACCTACAGTCGCATGGATCTATCCTATGATCCCAGACAGCAAAGTCCTGATGGCCAGCCCCCTACTTATACCCTAGACGCCTCAGTGACGCCCCTGCGTATGCTGAACACAAGCCAACAGCAGAGATTGCAGAATGCTGTCCTGCAGCAGGAGGTGCCACTAATGGATGCTCTTTTGCCCATTGTCGATGACATGTACGACGAGGAAATGGAAATGGCCCAGCGTGGCATTGAAATACCACCAGCAATGTTGCCATTACCGCATATTACAATGAATATTTCAAATGAGCCGGAACAACAACAACAACAACATGAAGAAGTAGAGGATCAACTGGAGCCAGAAATTTCCGTTCTTTCCGGCAATTTTGATCCCTCAACTATGCCGGCCCCGGATTTACCTGTACGGCCCTCGGAAATGGCTCTAATGGCGCGTTGGCCATCGGGCAATGATGTTCTGGCCTCAGCCGCACTGAGGCAGCCATTGCGTTCGGGTGCCCTGTATGATTCACCTGGCATTATACGTATACCACACCAACCATTACGCCGTAATACCATACCAATGGGCTTTCGTCCCTGGACTCCGCCGCCGGCACCAAATATGCCTAACCAGCGTCGTGCTCCTTTGCAGCCACATCCCAATCGCAACTATACTCCAACTCCCAGTGTTGTGTATAATCCAAATATGGCGCAGCGCAATCTAACTGCCTTTAACAATAATTTGACCAGTGGCTTTGCCCAATTGAATCTGGGTGGTAATGGTGGGATGAATTCGCCTCGTCCACAGCGTCCGCATTATGGCCGTTTGCATGCTGGACCCGGAGGAGCAGCTGCTCGTGCACAACGGCCCGGATTTATGATACATCAATCACCAAACCAGTTTCTGGAGCGACAAATTCAAGGACGTGGCCCACGTTTAGCCAGCATCAATGATCCATTTATACAGCCAATACAGCCGGGATTATTTCAACCACCCGGACAAGTTCAAGGTAATATTCGTAATCCGTTACGTAACAATCGTTGGGGGCTTCATCAACCAAACAATTCAAGGACTTACACCCATTTTATGGATCGCCAATCATTTTAAGTGAACGAGGTTAACGAGGCAAGTTCCAAATTGATATAATAATAAAAAGAAAAGGACGGAAACAAGAAATGATACAAAGAACTGAAACAAAGGACACAATTCTATACAAATTAAACAGATTAACCCATTAAACCCTTAAATCAACGATTTCAACTAATCACAAACAAAACCAGAAAAACAACAATAAAACACTAAAAATTAAAATTATGTAAAACAAAATAACACTTGCAATTTACACACACATTTCATATAATCGCAATAGTATTAAAAACAAACTCAATAGAAAATTCATATAATTGCAATAATATTAAAACATATTAATTGAAGTTGTCAAATAAATTAACATAGAAATAAAAACTAAACACTTTAACCAAACTTCAATTCAACTATTTTTTTCATTTGGCATTACAAAAATTTGATCAATTTATAAGACTTGAGACCAAAACTTTCAATACAAAGGGGAGAAAAATAAATACAATTGAATTTCACTTTCACACAGACACACACACACAAAAAGACATACAAAAAAAAAATAAAGGGAAGAAAGTGAAAAAATTTAATTTTGCTATCTTTTTGCACAAATAAAAATAATTGTCATTGTCAAAAAAAAAACAAATTTCTAATACCTATTACCAAACAAACTGGCATTGGCAGTATCAGAAAATTCTGGGCCATATTTAGCGAAATTTTAAAACAATTACCTGTCATTGTTTTGTTTTCTCTTACCCAGGCCAAGTTGCTAATTAAGATGAGCCAAAAAAACAATTTGCATATATGAACAGAGAAAGATTTTTATTGTAATGCTTAGCTTAAAGATTTTTATTGTTTTCAATATTCAATACCAAAGATTTTTTGTAATTAATACTTATTAATACTTATTGTTTATAAAAGAAAATTTGTATATCTGTGATTTTGCGATTTTCCTTTTCCATATTATCAATTTTCAAAGTAGTCAATTTGAAATACCAAAAACTTGCAAACTAGAATATATAAGAAAGAAATTTGAAAGAAAATCAAGTTTAACAATGAATTAAGCTTACCGCATTCTGATAATCATCACGAACTTGATCACATTGATGTATTATTATGTTCAGGGGATATGCTAGAGCCTCATCACGACGTATACGATAAATATCATATAAAACCTTGCCCGTTATCAAAGGACAATCAATTAAATACAATTCATACAGTCCAGGACATTGCCTAATCATTTCAACTAACTGCTGTTCTTGAAGATCATGACATTCACGAAATACTAAATATTTGTGAACATGGGGAAAATTAATATCCATAATATTACAATTATTGAAATGACATCGAACCAAAACGAAGCCACGTAAACGTTTACAACGATTCAAATGAATGTCTCGTATCCAAATGGAATCCCTGAAACATGAGCAATCAAGTTGTACAATTTCCACATTGCTCGTCTTGTGAAAGAGTGCATAACACATGGATTTTGAAGCCAATTCCGGATAAAGATCGGCTTGGGTGAATTCTAGCAATTGCAAGTTTTCCATTTGGATGACAAGTTCCTTGGAGTTTTGGAAAACCGTAAGGGGTAAAGAGATATCCGAAATACTTGGATTTTTATCAAGGCCTATCAGCTTAAGTGGAGCTTTATTGCCTTTAATAAACAGGCGCTTCAATTTACTGCAGTTTTTCAAGATTTCGGTCAAGGCCGATTCGGAGATTCCGCCATGCAAGACCAAAAGCTCCAGGTTGGAAAACTGTTCAATAAAATGCACTTGCACATCACAAAATATATTGAGTCTTTGTAGATTTTTCAATACTTTGGGCAAGGCATGGAAAGGCCATTGAGCCACAGAGCTCTCAGAATCTCCAGTGCCGCGATAGAAATCGTTGTTATCGGGTGCCAGCAATTCGCAGTAGAGAACTCCATTTAGAGTCTTCACACCAGATGTCTCAAGTACAGTAAGATTCTCCTGCAGTCGATTGACATTGAAGTAAATATAACGAAAATTATCCTTTAATTGGGTCAAATAGAACTTAAGAGTCTGACCCTTCAAATGATTTTCCAAAGTGCGAAAATCCAAGCGTTTCTCAGTATTATGCCAAAGAGATTTGCAAGCCTTGGGCAGCAATTCAATGCCGCGATATAGCATCAATTGATCGGATAAGGATAGTTTCTGCATAATTTGTGATAACTGCTCGTTTGGATCTTCTTCGGCTTCGTCTTCTTCTTCTCCCAGTAGCAGCAAATTCTCCTCTTCTTCAAAATGACTTCCTATGACAAATATAAATTAATTAAAATAGTTTTTTGATAGTCTACTTACTTTTATCATCGCTCATTGTTCAAGATTGTTTTTATTTAATGTTTACTTTTGAATTTACTGGGCAAAATAACTGGAGCCAATGGATTTTAGTTCTGTTTTGTATTTTAGATTAAATTGAAACTGAATTTATTTAAATTGACTACTTGTCTACTACAACTAAATCATACTTGGAAAATCTTTTGTTTGTTTGCTGCTGGCTCTGTCTTTTGGGAAAGTGAACAGCAACAACAACAAAAACTTTCCCAGTGCTTTGGGTGACCCCCATGACACATGGCAGTCACGCCCTTCTGGGAATTTGCATAATAACTAAACTAGGCCGACTCTTTTTACAAACCTTGGATATACCTATGCAAAACAAAAAAGAATATTCACCATAAAAAATGTACCTTAAATTATTTATAGATTTATAAGATATTTCCTCTTAATTTATTCTAATTTTTGTTGTTTTGGTAATACTTTTGATTTATTTAAAATAAATTTTTAGTTGTAAAATCTTTCATGTTTAATATAAGTAAAGAGTATTTAATCTTTACCTTTTTGTTTAAAACTTGTTTCTATTTATTTTTCTCTTTTTATTTTTTCTTTTCGGTACTTGAAGGTTGCACTTGTTATGGCTTTAATTGCAGTTCAAGCCACATATTGTGTGTGTGTGTGTGTCTCTCTCTTTTTGCATTTGTGCCAATTTCAGTTTCTTTTAACCATTTTACTTTCGCATATAATATGGAAAGTGCATTTGCCTATTGTTATTGTTTTCGCTTTTGTGTTTGCGTTTGTTTGGCTCTTATGAAATGAGACGCCGTTGGTGGACTTAGCCTTGAGTTGAATTTTAAATAGGCTTAAAAAGCAGAAGACAAATTGCCATAAAAACAGACAAGTATGTTGTCCCAGTTAGTTGAAGGTTTCAAGAGAATAAATCTGATTAATAAAATACATTTTATAATGAATTTAAACTTTTATTTCCATTCTTTCTTGTTATTTTTTATAAAAAAATAACTGGCACTGTTCTAGCTTCTTCATTTCTTTGTCGGCCTCGTCTACCCTCAAAAACTTCAGTTTGAAGTACCAATATTCATAGTACTGCAATTTATATATAATCAAAAAAAAAAAAAGGTTTCGATTTATCAAATGTAATTAAAACTTACATTCTTTCGATATTCCTGATATAGGCGATCGCACTTATCCAGTACTATGAAAAGTGGATAATCAGTATCCTCATTGCGACGTATCTGATAAATGCTATGCAAAGCTTTGGTCGTAATTAAAGGACATTCAATTAAATAGAGTTCAGAAAGACCGGGGCATTTTTTGACAAAATCAACTAACTGACATTCCTTCAGATCTGGACAGTTTCGGAATCCTAAATATTTCGAGACGGGCGGCATAAAGAAATCTCTTTTGTCGCCATCATCAAATTTGCATTGATAGATGACAAAGCCGCGCAGACGGTCACAGCGAATCAATTCAATTTCTCGTATCCAAGAGATATCCTTGAAATGGGTGCAATCAATTTGAATAATTTCCAAATCATGCCATTTCTCAAAGATTATAAATTGCAAGGCACGTAAAGTGTGTTCAGGATTCAGTTGAATAAAAGTGAGTTCCAGTAGCTGTAAATCACATAAAGACATGACAAGATCCTTGGCTTCATAAAACACAGAGACGCTCAGCGATAAATCCTGAAGATAAACGCAACGTTTGAGTCCCATCAGACGTACCGATTTATCGGATCTTATAAATAATCGCTTAAGTTTATTACAGCGATCCAAAATTTGTATCAAAGGCGACTGACCGATATCACCGTTTATCACCAGATATTCCAATTCGGAAAACTGTTCTATAAAGCTCACATTAATATTACAAAATATCTTGAGCTTTCGCAGATTTTTGAGTAGCCTGGGCAAGGCATGGAAAGGCCATTGAGGCACAACATTGTTCGAATCGCCATTATCATCGATAGCCACCAATTCACAGTGAACGACATTTTCCAAGCACTTCACTCCAGCTCTTTCGATAATATTTAAATTATCCTGCAAATGCTTGGCCACAAAATAAACAGTTTTGAAATTCTTCATTGAATGCATAACAAAAAAAATTAAATTCTGGCCATCCAATTCATTTTCCAAAGTGCAAAAATTCAAACGTTTTTGGTTTAAACGCCAAAGCGAGTTACAAGTATCTGGCAATAACTCAAAATTGCGATAAATTGCAATTTGTTCATTTAAATTGAGTTTCTTCATTGCATTGCGCAATACAATTTTATTTTCTTCTTCATCCAAATGAGATTCTGCCAAAGATTCTGGCAAATCATAACTATCAGAATCGGAGGAATGGGGCTGAACCTGTTCATTTGAAGAGGAAGAGGCACTGACTGCAATAAATTTAATTCAATTAAATAGTTAATGTTGAATGGAATTGTTCTATTTTTACTTACTACTATTTTCGCTCATGGCTTTTTTTTAAATTTTATTTAATATATTTAAATATATGTGTGTTTACAGTTTGCTGCTTCAAACTGAAATAAATAAAATTAAAATATAGTAAAATGATAGATGTTAATTTGAAAATGTCTACTTTGATGGAATAAAAATATGAATTTAATTTCATGTCCAGCGCAAATAGTTCACAATAATAAGAAAAAGGAATAAAGAAGGAGGAAACGCAAATAGCTGAATTCATAACATTGTTATCTCGCTTGCACTTGCACTTGTACAATTTGCTTTTTAATTTGTAGCCTTGTTGCTTTTACTTTCGCAAAAGTGCATTTTTATGCGTATTAGAGAGAAATAATTAAATTCAAGTCCTTCAATTCATAACAACCGTAACAGAAAATTAATAATTTGTTAACTCGCCCCATTAGCTGCCCAGCTTACATAATAAGTGGCAAATCAAATAGCTAATAATTATGTAGAAACAACAAAAAAAAACGTTAGAGCAAAATCAAAGACAGAAGAAAAAAAAACAAAACGAAGAGAGACCTTCTAATTTAATTTGTTTTTGCTAGCTGCTTCTTCTTGTGGCGGTTCAACTACAGCAGCAACATACAGCATTGCCATTGTTCTAGTGTGCGTGTGTGTGGTTGTCGCCGCTTTTGGGCGTCTGATTTTTTTTTTGTGCTTTGCTTTGGTGTCATTCGTTACGGTCCGCGCATCTCTTTTTTTTGTCATAAGCTTTTGTTGTAGTTTTTCGTACATGACTGTGAATTTTTTTGTTGGTTTTCTGGCTG
This sequence comes from Scaptodrosophila scaptomyzoidea, assembly GCA_035078625.1. Classification (NCBI taxonomy): domain Eukaryota; kingdom Metazoa; phylum Arthropoda; class Insecta; order Diptera; family Drosophilidae; genus Scaptodrosophila; species Scaptodrosophila scaptomyzoidea. Next base: position 45,160 of record JAWNPY010000111.1, read on the forward strand.
GTAATTTAGACACCGGAGACTTGGTTTTGGAAAAAAAGCTGGCCTTATTTTTTAAACTAAGGCGTAGAAAAAACCATTAAATATTAAAATTCCTGAATTTTAGACTCTTCTTGTCGAAAAAAATTAAAAAAGATTTTTTTTTAAACCCTCGAAAATTGAATAAAAAAGAAGGACCAGTCTAATTTTTTATAACCAACCATTGTCTTTTATATGTTTCCATTTTTGTTTATCTTTCTATCCGAGTTGTAAAATTATTTGTTTAACAATTGTATTCTCAGCTTAATTTGTTGATTTTTTATGCGTCTTTTTTTTCTATTTCTTTTTGCTTCTGTTGTAGTTTTTTTTTTGTGTTTTGTTTTGCTTTGTTTGTTTATATTTATTTTTTGTTGCCTTTGTAGAATTTGCATAGACACAAATGGGTGACAACAACAATAACAACAACAACAATAATAATAAAATAAAAAATAATTATTTTTGACCTTTAACGCCTCATGATATGCATAAAGTGTCACATTAATTGAATAAAACTTGAAATCTGAAAATTATTTTAATTTATTTAGCTGGGAAAACCTTCTTAGTCCTGGCCATAACCATAACCCTGACCTAAATTAGTTGCGTCCATTAAATCTTACATTTCTAATTTTATCAGATTGGGTTCCAATCAAATACAAATACACATTGAATGTTTTACCATATCACTTTATTTATTATCATTGTTGTTGTGGTTGTTGTTGGCCCGTATAAACATTAACCCAAATTATTTTCATTTTTTTAGGACAAGCACACACAAAAAAAGAAAAAAAAAACCCAGAGACATTTGTTGAGTTTATGTGAAAGTTTTGTACCTAAAACTAAATTGATGAATTTAATTATATCAAACAATTACAAATTTTAATTTGAATAATTCTGAATTTAGAATTTATTTCTTGTGAGATTTTAATTTTAAGGTATAATAGATAAATTAAATAGAATCTCTTCTGCTCTGTAAGTGTGTGTGGGCGAATTGATGGGTCCGATGACCTTCAGTTTTTACCAAAAACGTATTGAAATTTTGTTCATTAGCCCGTAAAGGAAATAACTAAAGAAAGCCTCAAAACCAGTTTCCAAACAGAAAATGACTTCATCCAAAGCAAAAATAAAAAAAAGTCTCAATTTACATATTTGTCTTTCTGACTCATAAACATAATTGAATTTAGCTAAAATGTGTTTCCTTTTTTTTGTTTTGTTGTTTTTGTTTCAGTATTTTAAATACTGCCCAGAGAAAAGATCACAGAACGCGCTGCATTATGACTTTTTATTGGTGGTCACATTGGTTCTGGATAACCTTAATTATTGGTAAGTAAAATGAATTGAAATGAAATTCAAATAATAAATTCATTATTGTTATTTTATAGTACAATTACTGCCACATTGTTGTCACACATATCCCAGTCAGCAGCAGCAGCAGCAACAGGAAAGGGATTGGGAGCCAGCCAGGCTGACCACACGGTTATATCAGACCACAGCCAGCTTGAGTTGGTCAACGGCAAATCCCACGTTAAGTCATATTATGGACTTGACATTAAAGCCCACAACGCCAGCTGCAGTTACGCCCACATTTAATAGGGTGGAGGAGGAGCAGGAGCAGGAACAGGCACAGGAGCAGGAGGAGGATCAAGTAGAAGAGACAGAAGAGAATCAACAGAATGATAATGAAGACGAGGATCAGGTTGTTGAGGAGGAGGCGGAAACGGAGACGGAAACTGTCGGTGGCAATGAGTTTAAACGTTCAGCCAATTTTGCTCCAGCCGTGGAACAATTAAACAATTATACAAATTTCAGCAGTAGCACTAGGTAAGCCTCAGGAAAAGCTTCCTTCTAATTAACTAACTATTATGTTAATTGTCCTTTTTTTTCCTTTCCGTTTTTGTTTTGTTCTGCAGTACAAATATCCAGAAAAACTCAAACGTTGGCATTGATAATGAAAGCAACGAAAGAACTAATTTGGAAGTTAAGATCACTTCCGATTCCACATTAAAGGAAGCCTTAAATAGCAGCAATTCAAATTCAGAGGCCTCTTCCTCCACACTGGCTGCCATTATATTGAATTCCACAAATGATGGAGTGACATCATTTACAGCCGCCACACCATCGACACCAAAAATAAATACTGAATGGCTGGCGGCAGCCGATGAGCAGCAAAAGGCGCCGTTTACATTGGAGAATGCCAACAAGGAGGAGGAATTGCGTCGAGCCGAGAATGAGCATCGCTCACGTAAATCCAAGGTGTTGTCTGCCGAATATAAGCACATAAATCGTTATATTAATTTCTCAAGCGATACAAAAAGTCTGCTCACACGCTCAGCCTCGGCGGCGCCCAATGTGGGGCCCTATGATGGCGGAGCGGATGAGGGTAATATATCATCCGAGGCCTTGGCCATACAGGTGGACATTTCAAAATAGTTCTTGAAAATTGTAGAAATTATATTTATTTTGATTTTGATTTTAGCGCACATACCTTTTGGATGCTGGAGCCATATCAGCCATTTGCTTTACTGTCTTTGGCATTTGCTGCACCGTGGGCACCATTGGCATTGTTTTATATCGCAGGCGCTACCTCAATAAGCCCCAGGCTCTAAGTGAGCCCGATTCCAGTGTTTATATTGATGATAGCACCATGCGTGTAAGTGTAAGTATTTCGAGTTTGATTTCCACATATTTGAGGCTTATGATCATCATCATCATTTTCATTTTTATTTTAGGATAATTCGGATGAAATGTATAGTTTGGACAATGATTCGTTTCTCAATTCCCTGGAGGCAATGACAATCCAAAATTATTGGACGGATACGGTCAAACATACAAAGCTTTAATTTAATCTGTCCAAAATCTTGTATCTTTCTGTTTGTTAATTAATCATATACATATATATACCTACATATACCTATAATTATTATATGATTGTTTAAGCATTCATTCTCAACTCGAAAACTCTAAACTTAATACTTTTCCTTTTTTATCCTTTTTAAACAAAACAAAAACAAAAACACTCTAACATAATCATTAAGTAGGCACTGCATTTTAGAAACTAAGAGTTCTTGAACGACTTAAATGTATTTACTAATTAATATAAACAACACAAATACAATGAAAACCTATAAACGAGCAAATAGTTGTAAGAGAAAAACTACCAAATTTAAATTTAAGTGAGAGCAATGTGTTTTTTTTTTTGTGTTTATTTCTTAATAATTTAAATATTTCCAAATCTATATTCGAGGTTTCACAAATAATTTTATCTACTGTATTTTTTTGTTTTTGAAATTTAAAAAATTTTAACCTTGTTTTTATTTACTTAATTTCTTTCTGATTTATTGTAAATTTAACTATTTATTAAGTTTTGGAATTGTATGTCCAACAATTAAATGCAATCATTCCTTCCAGTTTAGCATAGTGCAACTTTATATGTAATTTATTGTATTGATATAAATCTAACAAATAACAACAAATATAAACGAAAAAATCAAATAAAACAAAAAACAAAAGAAAATTACAAAAAAAAAGACAAAACTATATAAAACAATAAAAAAAGCAATAAAATGTTTTCATTTCGGGCGGGCCTAGATCTCAAATCAATTTTTAAACCAAATCAAGAAAATGAGAGTATTATTTTCAGCCATAATATTATTTTGGAAATTTTGCCAATTCCTTTGATTGAATTAAGAATTTTTTGTGCAGTTTTATAAGAATTAAATGGCACCTAAAAAGTATGCTACGAATTGTACGAATTAAATGTGTAAATTTGGGTATTTTCAAATTTGGTTTTCTTTAATTATTTAAAGAACTGGTATCGATAGAGAAACACAAATAACATTTCTTGAATCTACTCGACGTCCTCTTTCGTTTGATATGCCATTTGGCCATATTGGTGCAGTTTTAAAAAATCATCAAATTTTGCAGTCAATTGCAAGGATTTTTTTTTGGGGCAACAGTTTTTAGCATATATCTTGAGAACCGCTTGAGATCCTGGAATTAAAAATACATATTCTGACTCGTCTGAACATATCCTTTCGTTTGATATGCCGTTCGTCCATATCCGACAATTTTTTCAGCGGAAAAACAATGAAAAACCAATTCAGCAAAAAAAACGGAAAATTTGCTATTTTCACCAGGACAAAAAGGACCTACATAAACAAACGGCATATCAAACGAAAGGGAATTTCGAGGCGCGTCAGGAGATGCAATAAAAATTCCAGTATCCGAAGCCGTTCTTGAAATATATGCTAAAAACTGTCATATTCTAAAAATAACTTTGAAAAATTTTGGCAAATTTCATCATTTTGAAAAATTGCACCAATATGAACAAATGGCATATCAAACGAAAGGTAAAATTTAGGCGAGTCGGGAAATGCATTTTATATTTCAATATCTGACGCCGTTTTCAAAACACTTGTAGAAAATCAAATTTAAAAATATACAAATTTTGTTTTAAATCTAGGTGGTTTGTCCTGTTTGTCCTTAGCTAGTAATAATGTAATTTAAAACAAAATATGTAAACTTCGGCGCCTCTTAGTTTATATTCATGTTTTTTCTTTTATTTCAAATTGAATTCATTCAAAAATTTCATGCTTATTTACATATTTCCATAAATGTGTGGGACTTAAATTCATATTAAAAAAAAAAAGTAATTAAGAAAATTTCATATTCAAAAAAAATTAAGAAAAATTCAATTTAAAAAAATACTTAAATTTACAAATAAAAAAAAAAAACACCTACACACACACATTCAATTGAGCGGTGTGTCGGGCGATGCTGTAGAACGATTATCGCGGTAATTATGAAAAAGACCACGAGGTTTGTTTGGCGGCGTATGCAATGCGGCAGCGAGGGAGGTTAATTCGGCGTCCTCGGTGCCATTGTTACGGTTAATTGCAAAAAAGGTTAATGGTGCAGCATTTTTTAATTTCGGTGTACGAATTAATTTTGTCTTAAAATTTAGATCGTTCAAGGCAGTTCGTTCTGCTGGCATTTGGGATGAATTTTGCTGCTGCTGCTTAATGACAGCCATCCATGTGGTGCAGCTGCTGCTGCTGCTAGGACTACTGCCACTGTTGTCTGGTGGTTGAGATGATGAAGAGTTGCTGGCAGTGATGATAAATTTTTTGTCCAGTTCATAGACCGGTTTGTGTGTCTTTTGTACACGCTTGGGCGATGGGAATCTAAAATAATAATAAATGATTAATAAATATCATCAATTGATATTGTTATTATTAGCTTACAGATCCATTTCATCAGTGGAATAGCTTTCCATGGCCTGTTTCCAGGCATGTATGCGTTTATATTGTTCCTGATTAATATCAATATGGAATATGGCATTGAGCAAATCCAAATCGCGTTTGGTCGGCTCGTTTCCAAATATGAACGTTTCATAAGGCGTTAAAGGTATGGGCGAACGACTTTCTGGTGGCGTTAAATAAATCTCATCATCATTATCACTGTCCTCGGCGGCAAAAGTAAGGCAATCAAACTGAAATTGTCAACAATAAAATAAGTTAATCAACCATAAATGGAATTTCAATTTCAATTGTACTTACATATGTTGTGTCATCTATAAATGCATCATCTTCCTCATCGCTGTTGTTATTTTGGTTGCTGCTGCTGCGATAAGATAACTTTGAGTGGCTTGCAGTTGCTGCTGCAGGTTCTGCTGACTTGTTGTTAGTTGGCTGCTGCTGTTGTTGTTGTTGCTGCTGCTGCTGTGTCATCTTCTGTGCTCTTAGTGAAGCTCCACGCTTGCGGCGACCCAAATTTGCTTCCCATAGGCAATGACAAGCCTTTTCCACTTCCCAGGCATTTAGGCAAAGTTCCTCGGTTTGCAGGGCATCTGGGAGATCAACAGCCGAACTTTGATTCAATTTGTACAACGTATTTGAATAGAAACAATCCAAATGCTCACGTCTTTCGCCCTGTTGCGAACGCAATTCTTTCAAATTGGTTAAAACTTGTATGGGCATAGTTGCATTCATTTCCTGGGAATGTGCCACATAACTGGCCACCAAATGGGCAATACGTGAATGAACTTTCGTAAAATTGACACTTATGAAACGCACATCATTCTTGAAGCTAACAATTAGCGATTTTAAACGTTTCAATTCCGATAATAATGTATCATTTATAGATATTAAATTATTAATATTATTAATTAGGGTTTTTGTCATCCGTTTGGCAAACACTTGCAATGATTTCTCCACACAAGTGTAAGGAGTCATCACCTGTGTGGACGATAAAGGGGCAGCAGCGGCAGTAGCAGCAGCAGTAGCAGTGGCATTATTTATATTTAATTTATTATTAAAGCGATCGCCCATTAAATTAATTGATTGATCCATTTCATTAAAATTGAAGGTGGCCCGCTCATTCAAATAGCTTTCCAGAAGTGCCAAACCATTGGGTGTGGTTATATCAATGGAAGTATCTAAGAAATCCCAATATTCACACCATTCCACATTCTCCTGACGTGCCAATTGACGGCCGACCACTTCGAGGCCCTTCTCAATATCCGAGTTCTTAATATGACGCTCACGGAAGCTGTCATTCAAGGCAGACACTGCATAAATGCTCAAATCCAAGGAGCCGCTAACATCCGCCGCCCCCGCCGTCATCGATGATTTCAGCGACAACGGAGTTTGTTTAAGCGGCATAGAAGCAGCGGCCGCCTTGGCCTCATCATCATCATTATTATTGTTATTCGCTTCAATGCAATTTAAAGGCTCTGCAGCAGCATTGCCATTCTGTTCGTCAGCATTTATAGATGCTGCAGCGGCAGGTGCTGGCGATGCTGCCAAAGAACTGGTAAACAAGGCACGACGTCCTGAGATGGAAGAGGAGGTGGGAGTATCGCAGCCACCGCTTAAATTGAACAATGATGATTTGGTCGTGGGCTTTATTGGCGATATATGATATGAATTGGCCAGTGGCGAGGCCACATTGCTGCCCAAACGTGGCGGTGTCTTCCAGCGACGATAGAAATTCCAGGCCTTATCCCTAGACATTGGACCGGCCAATGCGCTAAGTGTCAAATCGACAGTTAAACCTTCGCAGTCCTCGTTGCGTTGCGTGAGATTCTTAAATAAAGCAATAATAACATTACATATTTCATTTAAACAAACATATTCTAATAAATCGATTCCACTTACCGGTGGTTCACTGGGTGTAAACGGTTGACCAATTCGTGGCGGCAATTGATTATCAACTGAGCGCAGAACTGGCACATAATACGGTTTGTTTAATAATAAATGTATCTTTTCAAATACTTTTGGATCGGGCGCTTGCAAACGTTGGCATATTATATCTGCTGGCAATTGATCCTCTTTGTTTTTAAGTGATTTACATTGTGGATATGATATGAGTAGTTCCACAACGGCCACATGGCCATTTTTCACAGCAAAATGCAATGGCGTCTCACCGCGTCCTTTGTCCGGTATATTTAAATAAAAATCGAGCAATTTCTCATTGAGGGCCATGCAAATTTCGCCCGTACCCTTTTTGCCCGCATATAATTGTGTAAATTCACGATCTGAGACTATTTTCAATATCAGCTCAGCCACACGGGCCTGATTCGCCTGGGCACAAATGTGTAAGGCATTGTAACGATAGCCATCTTTGAGACTTGTCGGCGTATCGCCGCTGCTAATGAGAAAACGTGGATTATCCCAAACTGTACGCCTCACACGCATATAGTTGCCAGCCTCAATTTGTTTACGAAATTCAACCAATTCCTGTTTGGTCGGTGCCCGAAATGGCGGACGTTCTCCACTCATTGACGACGAGGATGAAGATGTTGCTGCTGGCATTGCATGATGGCTTGATTGACTTGGCGATGATGATAATGAATTGTTGCTGGTGCTGCTATTAGCTAAATGATCACCACCATTGCTTGTGCCCGTTGTTCCCGTCCCTGGACTTGGATTGTTGACCAGTGAGTGGACAATGTGTATGGGTTCTATATTAAATATATTATAATAATAATAATCATGAGAGAGAGCTCAGAGAAAGTAGCATTAAAATAACACTTACTGCTTATCGGTTTGGGTTTGGCAAATCGCTTCAATGATTTAATACTTTCAAATCCAAATTGTACATATCGTTCGGCTTCTTCACGTGTGGCAAACTCACGCAAACGTGCATCTTCATAATTTGGCAATATATTCAGGGCTTTGGATTTTTCCATAAATATCAGCCAGAGTGGTGAATCATCTGCAATTCAAATTAGAAGAAAAAGGACAAAATTAATAAATTACAATAATTTAGGCAATTTTCAGTTTTTGAAAGCAAGGAAAAGGAATGTGTAAAAAATCAAGCAATAAACAAGAGTTAAAAATAAAAAACAGAATGAAGAAACAAAAAGGGGAAAAAGCAAAAAAAAAAAACAGTAAACACACAAAAAAAAAGGAAGGAGTAAGAAAACATCAGGTGAAACTAGAAGAGCGAATAAAGAGAAAAGAAAAATCAAAAATAAAAGACGTACAAGAAAAAAAACGAAAGAGGGAAAAGTAGTAAACCAAAAATAATAATAAGGAAATAAGGAAAATGCATTAAGAAATTAAAGAAAGAAATATGTATTAAGAAAGTTACTCTAATTGATTATATCAAATCATAATATTAATTAATTTAATTTAATAACCATTCAAATGATAATACATATTTAGGTCAAAGGTTTTTTTTGTTTGGGGAATTGCTTTGATTGATGATTTTTTATTTGTTGTTGCTTGTCAGTTGGTTTGATAATTTCAAAAAAAAGAATAACATAAATGCGTGGGCAAAAACAAACCAAAAAAATGGCTTAAGATTCTGTTATTTTTGAGTACGAATGACGACAACAAAAAGCAACAAATTTCACATGAAAATTCCTTTTTTTTTTTTTTGAGACAGAGACAGAAAGACACAGGGCCAGCGACAACGACCCAATTTGTATACATGTGCATATATATTTATATATAAATATTGAAAAGAAAAAAGGCCCGGCGAATGTGGCCACCACAAAAATAAAGCGCAGGCATGGAAAATGTAAATATTTGTTTTTGTTGCTGCTGCTGCTGCTGTTATTGTCTTTTGAGTGTAATGAACTCGCGGTAAAAATGTTCCTTGTTTTTATTTCGTGTCTTTTATTTCGATTGACAAAAGCAATAAAAATTGCATTTAATTGGATTAGCGGGTGGCGGCGAAACAAAGAGAGAGCGAGAGAGAATAAAGATGAAAACAAGAACCGTTTGTTTTTGCGGATGCGTCTAAGCAACAAGCAGCGGCTTAACACACACAGACACACACACATTTTACACACACTCACGAAATAGTAAACGGTAATTTTAGTTCTTTTTGTTATTACTTACGTGGATATTCTGGGTCTTCGTATTCACTATTTTCCATCCCTGGAGGCGGCGGCTGAATGTTAACCGCTGCAATGGAGCCCGCACATCGGGCTATGTTGCCTTCGAATCCAGCATTGCAAGGCGGTACATACACGCCAAAGTAGGACATTGTCTGACTCTGACACTGCTGGGCTACACACGCAAAACAAAATGGCGCAAGCAAAAATGTTAGCAAAAAACACAGTAACAGAACAAATAAAAAAATATATAAATATTTATATATATATATATATATGAGTATATGATTCAAATTTGAATACAAACAGCAGTTTCAAAGGTTGGGGCGCGGGAAGGGGCGGCGTGTGAATAAAACTAAAATTAAAATTCTGCTTCTGCGAATATCATACGATATTTATTGCTGCCACAGACAACAGACGCAAATGCAAGCAGCACCAGAAGCAGCACAGCAGCCTGTTAATGGCGTCGTCAGCGGCAGGCAGACTTGTATTTGTGAAGCAGGCAGAACAGCAGTATCAGCAATTTAACACTTACACTTCTTTGTGGTAAAAAAAAAACAAACAATTTGCGTATTTTTCTTCTTTTTTTTCAATAATCGCACTCAATGATATTTTTGACGCGTTAAACAAAAATGAACAATAAATAACGCAGCATTTGACTGCTCAGTTAGTGGTGGGAAAAACATCGATAGTACTATCGATAATATCGATGTTTTTTCACCCCTAACTCTTATCAGTGATGCCGTACTGCTGAACAAAGTTTCCTTTTCGCTCGTTGTCACATATTTTTGCAATTCAAATTTACTTGTATTAACACAGTCAATACAAGCGCATTTGTATTTCTAAATTTAAAAATAAAATACATTATTTTGGAATTTTTTTTTGAACTTTTTGGCCATGTTACGTTCTAGTTTAAGCCCAAAAAAGCCTTTATTAAAATCGCTGGTAAGCATTTGCTTGCAATCAGCGCCACAGACAAGAAGTTTCAAGGTGGCCCTGATTGGAGCCAGTGGAGCAATAGGACGGCCACTTTCCCTCTTACTGAAAATGAACCCAATGATCACTGAGCTGGCCATTCACGATCTGATCCATGCCAAGGGCTGGGGCGTTGATTTGTCCCATATAAGCACCAAGACCAAAGTGTCTGCCCACAATGGCGAAGAAAGCATAGACAAGGCGATTAAATGTGAGTTAGATGGAGATAGAAATAAATCCTACAACTGTACTTTAACTATATTTAAGGTGCCGATGTAATTGTGGTACCCGCTGGCAAGCCACGCGCACCGGGCATGAGTCGTGAGGACCTGTTCAATGAAAATGCCAGTGTGGTGGAAAAGGTAACCAATTCGATGGCCAAGAATTCACCCCATGCCCTACTGGCCATTATTACCAATCCTGTCAACACCCTGGTGCCTCTGGCTGCCGAAATACTCAAAAGCAGCGATTCTTACGATCCGAAGCGACTGTTTGGTGTGACCACCTTGGATGTCATACGCGCCGAGGCCTTCGTTGCCGAGATGATGAACATTGATCCGAAAAAGGTTCGTGTGCCCGTAATTGGCGGACATGCGGGAATAACCATTTTACCCGTATTCTCGCAATGTAAACCTGTCCTTTCCGCTGATTTGGAGTGCCTCGAGACTTTAACCCACCGCGTACAGGAAGCGGGCACCGAGGTGGTCAAGGCCAAGGCCGGCACGGGATCTGCTTCACTTTCCATGGCCTTTGCAGCGGCTCGATTTGTGAATGCATTGTTACTGGGCCTCATGGGCAAGGAAACGGCCCCGGAATGCGCCTATGTGGAATCGGATGTCACCGATGTTGAATTCTTTTCCACGCCCCTCGTTTTTGGTCCCAAGGGCATTGCGAAGAATTTGGGATTGCCCGAATTGTGTGAGTTTGAGAAAGAAGGTTTGGACAAACTGATGCCCGAACTGGAAAAGGCCATTAAAAAGGGACAAGAGTATGGTTGTAAATAATTGAATGAGAAAACATAGGAAAAACCAAAATTCATTGTTATAAAAATGTTTCCCAAAATTTTTCTTTTCGTTTTCTTTCGCCTTCAACTTTAATTAAGAGAACGGAAGGCGCCAAAAGTTTTTCTATTTAAATGTAAAGCAAAAAGAAAGAAAGCGAAATTAACTGCAAACAAATTGTGGAAAAAAAAAGAAATAATGATATTTTTACCCAAAGCAGAAAGCCATAAAAGCAATTACCATTAATCAGCTACACACACACAAACACACTTAAACAGTTGGGGCTCCATGAAAACCTTCTCACCAGGAACAAAAACAAGAAAAAGCAAAAATAAAAACGGACAACGATCGATCCTGTCATGCAAAAACAAAAAAAAATTTAACTTCGGGGCGCCGAAGTTTACATACTTTTTTCAATTAGATTTCGGAAGTTTTGCTCCAATTAGATTTATACATAATCTAACTTATACCAAGTCCAATTGGGATTTTACTGATATGATATAGTGGCCCGATCCGCCTGGTTCCGACAAATGTCTCATTGGACCATACTAGAAGCCTTGTCACCATCAATATAGCTTTAAAACTGAGGGACTAGTTTGCATACATACAGACGGACGGACAGATGGACATGGCTAGATCGACTCCTCTAGTCCCCCTGACTAAGTTTTAGGTAACTTTGAGGGGGGCTACGATGTCTCCTTCTATGTGTTACAAACTTCGTGACAAAATGAATATACTTTTTTTGAAAAAAGTATAACAAGTTCTCTTTGCCAGTGATGAGTAAGTTCCGAAACAGAGTGACTTTTTCACTTGCGATTGGAAAAATTAAAATTAAAGGCAAAAACTTACGAATGAAGCTTAAACTTGAATTAACATTTCAAGTTTATTTATTTTATTTTCAGGATTTTTTTAATTATAGTTTTAATGATTTTACTTTATTACGCCCTAAATAGTTTTTGTTTTAATTTAATTTTTATTAATTTTATTTTAAAAAGGCTAACAAAAATTGAACGAAAAATAATTAAATTTTATTTCTTATTTTTTAAAATAGACAAATAACTAATTGCTTCGGATGCATATAAAATTATAGTTGTAATTGCACTGGTCGACAAATCAATCAATTTGTGGTCAAATTATGATTAGTACTGCTCTAAGGGTAATATAAATGAGTTTAGAAATTTTCCATCCCGTCCAGATTTTTCAGCGTGTTTAATTAAAGTTTTTGAGCTTTATACAAAGTGTGTTTTTTATATTAAATGTGACGGTTAAGCCATGAGTATAATCGCAACTCAAACTATTATTTCTTATTCATTGAGGAGTGAAGAATCCAAAAAAAAATCCAATTCAATTTTTTTCAATTAAATAATTATTTAATTCTTATTTCTGATGAGGCTTGACAATAAATTTGAAATTGCAATTTAAAGGTTTTTGGATATATTTTTGAGTAGAGGTACAATATTCATGATATTTTTTTGTACAACAAAAAAATCACTGTCTTTGTTCATCACTATTTTAAGTCTTTCTTGGTCGGATTGTGGGTGAATTGGGGGGCGAGGGATAAAGAGTGCGGATAACCCCAATATACCATCGACATTCAAGCGTAGCTAAAAACTCTCAATTTCTTATTTATGAGCGTGCAGAAATCGGCAAAGTCGTTGGTCACCGTCTCCGTAGTCGTCGTCGTCGTTGTTGATTTTTTGTCAACCGGGGAGAAGAAGATCTTTGGTAAAAATTGTTGCAATTGCCGTTCGGTTTCGTTCTTTATTTTTTTTGTTGTTGTTGTTGTTCTTTTGCCCACTTCATGGCCAGCAAGCAGAGTACAAGACGCTTTGACAAATGATCACTGATAAGAAAAAGAAAAAAAGTTCAACTCGGGGAATAAGCGCAAAAATGAGAAATAAGAAACAAATTGTAAACGGGGCAGAAAAGAAGTCAAATGCGCTACAATCAAATAAAATGGCAGCCCTGTTGTAACAAACGGTACTTCTTCAAGCAACTCTGCAAAAATAAACGAGTTTTGTTAATGTTGGCGACTGTACCTGTATTTATTGTAGGTATTGTGTTTTAAATTGTACATAAATTGAATTTGTGGTAGGGTAATCAAAAGTGTGACAGATTTGCCTTTATGTCGGAACGGATGAAGCCTACACCGAATACCATAAACAAATGCGTACAAATTGCAAATTCAAAACTAAAGAAGCAGCAGAGAATGAGAATGAGGAGAATTGAGGACGAGGCTGAGACACATGGAAGGCGCATAATTTATGCACACATCGTTGACTCAAATATGCGAGTCCAGGGCAGATAAGCCCAATTCAGTTCAACTCCAACGCCACAACGCCACCGCCAGGTTGCCAGGCTGTCAGGTAAGGGGAAAAATTGGAAATTGCTTAAATGCTGGACAAATTGCAGATGGATCTCTCCAATGCTGTTGTGAACTCTTAACGGTTGTCCAAAATAAAAGAATTTAAACTATTTTTTTTTTTTTTTACTGGCGCCACTTTTGAAATTCTAGCAGGCCAACAAAAAAATACACAAAAAAAAAAAAAAATGAAGGTCCTGATCTTGGTCTCGGGCATTTATCTTGGGCCCCCAATCAGGGTCAGGTCGTGAGCCGGTTGCCTTCTTTGTCTTCTGCTGCGCTGCCTCTTGTTGGTGAAACTCGAAACCACTTCATTTAAGAACAAAACTAAACTGGACCAAAGTGGACTCTTAACTGAAAACTAGAGACTGGATCTGCTCTCAAACAAACACAGCGCCGTCATCGTGTCAGAAGTTCACACAAAACTTGTGAAGTTGGTTGGCGGCGGCGCCGGAAACTAACCAGACAGCTGGCTGGCTAAGATCAGTTCGGTTCGGTTCGGTTGGTTCATTATTCGGTTTTTCGGGGGATGGCCAATTAGCTGCTGCAGTTGTAATTGCAGCTGCTTTTGCTTCCAGGTTGTTGTCACGCCCACCACCACTACAATAAAATGAAAGTACCATTTTGAGCCTTATAACAACCAATTAAGAAAAACGAAAAGAGTCTGCTAAGGCAACCCTAAAAAGGAAGCGCGCTGATCTGAGAAAATAGAACAAAAATGGCATCTTTAAAATAACACAAATACAACAACTAATTTTAATTTGTCGAGCTTATAAAATTTTAGATCGAAATAAAGAGTAGATAGAATTTGAAGCAAAGCTAATTTAAAGATAAATATGTTTTAAAAATTATATTGTATCTCTCCATTTATTTCATAAAATTATTTGAATATTCTTAAATTCAGCTCACTAATTATAGCTATAATTTCAATATTTCATTGAAAATAAAGTATAATTTTATTATTTTATGTTCCGGCTAAATTTTCTTTGTACTTTGAATTAAGTAAACTTCAACCAATGACTAATTTATTTTGCAGCCATTTTTTTTTTTGTACTGTCTGTGGGTCTGTCAGGGCCATTTAAATATGCCATCAAGATTTGTTTTGGTAGATAAATTTTCGAAACACGTTTTCCCGATTTCGATTATGTTATAATAATTCATTTCTATTGTTCATGTTTTTTTTTTATTGCGCCCGAGGTCAATCAAAGTCATGCAAGGTAATAAACATTGAAAGGCTTTTAATGACAGTTGCGGCAGTGACAGTGAAATAGAATTGTTCAGTTAGCTTTTGGGATCCTGGCAAATGATGTTCCTGAAACGAAAATGCCGCAAGCGAGGCAAACACGTCAACAGCGAGCTCTAGAAACTTTGGTAATCTTTCGACGTAGTCTCATCTATCAGACAAAGGAATTCTTTCAGAATTCAACCTTACATGGCGTCCGATATATAGCAGAAACGGGTCGGCCCATTGGTGAAAAGTTTATGTGGTTTTGCTTTACCTCCATTGGGGCTGTTACTGCTTTGGTTATTATTATGAGTCTGTGGGAGAAATTTCAAACGAATCCTACAATTACGGGCCTGGACACGGACTTTCACAATCAGAATGTGGTCTTTCCCACGACAGTTGTGTGTCCCCAGGCTGCCTTTGATCATGAGAAGTCCTACGATGTGGTTTATAAGACTTTGGCGTAAGTAAAATTGATCCTATCTATGTAAAATTATAATGGTGAATTCTTTTAGTAATTACGATGAGAACAAAGCCCTATTATTTTCACCATTTCTGGATATGCTGACCTCTTTGAATTTTAATAATATCAAGGAGGCAGAAATTTTGGCTGGTCCCATACCAGCCACAGCCTTGGATGATCACAATATACGTGAATGGGCTTTTCAAGCTCATATAAGTTGTGAAAATGCTTTAGTTTCCTGTAAATATCGTGACGAGGATATTGAATGTTGCAAGCATTTTGAGCCCATTTATACCGAGCATGGTTTTTGCTATGCCTTCAATAGTCGCTTCAAGTCTTTGGAACAAGCAGAGTAAGTAAACCAAACCAATTAGCCAATTACAGGAGATTCTCTAAAAGTACCTATCTATTTATTGATGTTTCCAGCATAGAAACTGGAGCCCCACATGATCTCTATGAGACAGATAAAAAATGGGCCTTGTTCTTTGTGCCCAATGGAACTTCGCGAGTATGCTTTAAATATTGTAACATCTTTTAAATATACAATACAATATTTATTTGAATTTCTCTAATTTTGCCCTAGATATTCATTTTCTCGAACGAGGAATATTTTGGTGCTGATTTTAATGCCCAAATTGATTGGTCTGAGAGTCAATTGGTGGAAGTGCGAATTTCGAAAAAGAATACGTATACCACAGATGATGCCAGGCAATTGTCAATAGGACAGCGTAAATGTATTTTTGAAGATGAGGTGAAATTGAATTATTTTCCCAGAAATTATACATTTTCCTCATGTATGAAACAGTGTCGCATGAATAAGGCCATCAAATTGTGTAAATGTAATCCACCATTTTATAAACCAATTCGTAAGTGAAAATTTAAAAAGATTTGCATCTTTTAAATCATTATTATTATTTTTTTTTTTCATTTTACCTTAGCCAATGTTCCCATGTGTTCGGTCAAGGATTTTAATTGTCTGAATGATTATAAACTAAATATAACCAATATCAAAGATTGCCTACAATGTGAGCTGAGTTGTTCCAAGACAGTTTTCAATATTGATAAACTTATTAAAATGTAAGTTTATATATTTTTTTTATTTGTACCTTAATTCTCATTGTGTAATAATCTTCATAGGATGGATCGTCCTGAGAGTCCTGGTGTCTTGGTGGAATTTCTTACTTGGCCCATTATACGCTATAAAAGGGAAGTTCTTTTTGGTTGGGTGGATTTACTGGTATCTTTTGGTGGCATAGCCAGTTTATTTCTAGGTTTTTCATTGCTTTCGGGTGTGGAAATTATATATTATTTTACATTGAGAGCTTGTTGTATGGTCTATAAAAATCGGGTAAGCTTATAATAAGAAATTAAATACTCGAGACAAATTTGCATAGTTATTATTTTTTTCCTTTTTTTTTAATAGAAAGAACTTTATGTGATTGAAGAGCGCATTCGTCATGAGCCACCGCCAGCAATAGATTTACAATTGAAATTAAAATCCCATGCTCAACCCTTAACAAATCCTAGCTCTGCAATTATGCAAGTCCAACCAGTTACGGAAAATGGCAATACGGAATTATTGCAAACAATTTCACGTCAAAGGCGTAGCGATAAAGTAAGCAAAATTGCTTTGATTTGAATTTGAACGAAATTGCCATATAAATACACATTTCTTTCTTTTAGGACTATTTTAGTTATTCGAATAGGCTGTATCGATCACCCAAAGTTTTGCCTAGTCATGGCTATGATAAGGCAAATTATGAGCATAATCAATATTTGCCATAAAATAAAATAGACCTAGAAGTGACATAACCCCAAATATATAAATAAAAATATAGAAAAAGTTAACTCCGGGGCGGCGAAGTTTACATACTTTTTTTTCAATTAGATTTCGGAAGCAGTTAGAGTTTTGTTTCAATTGGAATTATACATAATCTAACTTATACCAATTGCAATTGGGATTTTACTGATTTTACTGATAGTGGTCCGATCCAGCTGGTTCCGACAAATGTCTAATTGGACCCTATTAGAAGCCTTGTCACCAAGTTTCATCAAGATAGCTTTAAAACTGAGGGACTAGTTTGCATACATACAGACGGACATG
>JAWNPY010000112.1:0-62440 GCA_035078625.1 Scaptodrosophila scaptomyzoidea
TAAAAAATTCAAAATGATTGCATTTTATTTTCTATTTTTAAAATTTGTTTTAAAAAACTTCTGCATGCCCTGTTATTTACATGGTACTAGTACCTTAAGATCCAAACTGAATTTTTGTCTATTTGTTTAAAACTTGCCTTAAACTTTTATTGCTGTAATTCAAACTAGATTTATTTTTTTCTTGTCTATCTTCTGCTATTTTTTTTTTTTGTTTTTTCAATTGTATCTTTTTCATTTGGTTATTTAATATGCAAAGTGTGAAACACAATTGTCAACAGATTGTCTGTCTGTCTGTCTGTCAACAAAACCAAAGCAAAAGTTGTACTAAAAGTTGAATCGTTTTTATTGTTTTCCAGTCGATTGGCTGATTGCCAATCCAGAAACAGAAACAAGTCTCTCACTCAACTCACAACTCAATTGTCAATTGGCCTTGTAATAAAAGTTGTAAGACAATTTAAAGCCAATAAACATTAAACCAAATTGAATATGCTTTTTTTTTAATTCAATGTGGAAATCTTATGAATCATTTAGAAAATATTTTCACCTTTAGTTGCATTTTTTTTTAATGTATTTCTATGAAAAATGCCATTTCTGTTGTTGTTGTTGAATGATTCAAGTTTCGTACTACAAAATTTGACGCTAATTGCAAAAATGCCCATAAAAAAAAAAAACAGAAACAAAAAAAAAATATATATTCGTGTTGTAAAATGAGAAACATTTACTGATAATAATATGTCAAAGTCAAAACAGCAGCAACAATGAAAATAAAAGTAGAAAGAGGGGAATAAAATAGTTAAAATAATTAATAAATACCATAAATATTAATTAATCAACAAGATTTATTTAAATGTTCAAACATACAATGTTTATTAAATTAAAATAGGATTAATTAAATATTTTTTTTTTTATGTTCATCTGAAATTAATCCCATAAATTGATTTTATCATTATGGGGAAAACAATGAAAATAATAAGGCAATCAATTAAATGGCAATTAAAATTTATGCCCTAAAGGAAAAAATGACAAATTGTGTAGAAAACGTGGAATTTGTAAATAAAATTCCTGAATATTAAATTGGATAAGTCATAATTGTTAAGGTTAAGCAATTTTCAATTTTGGGGTTAGTCATTTTCTTGAGTTTTTTGATTTATGATTTAGTTTATGCTTTTTGATTTTTGTTGTTTTTTTTTTAGCTTTTGCTGACAATTCAGCGGAATCCAAAGCGGAAATACTTGGCAAAAAAAAAATAAACAAACTTATAAGCAAATTAATCTCCAAAACCATTTAAGAATTTCACAATTTGAGTCTATTTTTCTGTAATGAAATGTTGAAATATGGCGACAAAAAAAATCCATATCCATGTGTGTGTGTGTGTGTTTATATAGCAACAAATAAATAAATTAAAAATTCACTCAACCAAGACGCAAAATGAAAACCCATTTAGAAAATAAAAAAAATATATATATATGTATGTGTATACATATAATAAGATGAAGAAGGCTGGTCGAGCAGATTTGTTATTATTGTTGATTTTGTTGGGGTTTCTTTTCAATTTCTTTTGATGTCAAAACAAACCCAAGAGAGAACTCAGAACTGAGAACCCAGAACAGTAGCAAAATGCTTATAATTGCTTATCAAAAAATAATAATAATAAATTGTTTACACAAATTTCTATGGGCACACTGAAAAAACAAAAACGAAACAAATATTACAACAATTTATGGTTGAATATGAAAATTCAAAATTCTTTAGATTCTCTCTCTCTCTCTTGTCAAAATCATGTCTATAAAAAGCCAAATGGGAGGAGGATGGAAAATGCATATAATGTACATTTTCTTTGGAATGTAATGGATACACTTTTCACAGTACGGTGGCATAAAAATTATTGTTTAAAAACTGCCAAGTGGGGGGGGGGAAAATATATATATATATATATGTAATATCCAAAAGGCAACGATCTCTGAAAAATAAATGGGGCGGACCGGGTATGTCGACACCTGCCGCTGCCATCTATAAAAATGTAACTTGATATTCGAAATTCAAGCTGGGCGGACGAGTCGAGTCGAGTCTTCTCGTCATCAACGTCATTTTTGGTTTGTGGGTAGATTTTGTATTTTGTTTTGTTGTTTGGTTTTTATTAGTAATAACATTTTAAAAGCCTCAACAACATGGCTCGTTAAATTAAAATTCATGCATCGAGTGGAAAAGCCATTGGAAATGCGATACACCGTTGACATCAAAGCCAGGACTAAATAAATGGGTGGGTGGATGAATGAATGAATGAATGAAAGTGTGTATCAAAAATTGAATTTAATAAAACTGATTGACATTGACACATATGCGGTCAACAGCCCAAAGTAATAAAACAAAAATGGGTAGTTAAAAAGGTGGGAAAACAGGTTTAAAGGGAAGACAAAAAAAGAAACGGGATTAAAGGCAAGAAGACAGTCAAAAAGTACCAGGTAAAATGGCACTCAGAAAGGCAGGAAAAGAAGCTTAAAGTAACCAGAAAGGTAGGTAAAAATATAGCCAGAAAAGTAACTAACAAAGTTGTCAGAAACGTAGCTAAAAACTTTGACAGAAAGGCAGAAAAGTAGCCCGAAAAAAAAGGCAGTCAGAAAAATAGTCAAAACGGCAACTAAAAGGCAGCTAAAAATGCAGAATAATAGTCTGAAAAAAAGTAGCTAAAAGTAGTAAGGAAAAGTAGCTAAAAAGGCTATCAAAAAAGACGAAATAAATTTGAGAAAAGATAATCAAAAAGAAAGCAGACAACAAGGATTAAATATTTGTCTAAACTTGAGTGTCAATTCAATTTTGGTAGCATAAATAGATGAATTTCTATTTAGAGGATTTCCCAGTTATATAAACTTTAATATTATTTCCAAAAAAAAAAAAACAAAACAGCCATGTCTTCGCCAGCAACGCCATTATCGGATGATCCATCGAAAGTGGAGGTGATTGTCTATACCAAATCGGACAAGACTTTGAAGCAGAATATGAATGCCAAAGATGAGACAATGCGCAAGCGTACATCCCTAATAATAGTGCCACAGCAAGTGGTGGACTCCGAGCTGCAGCAGCCAGGACAAACAGAGACAAATGACGAAGATGATGTGGACTTGATTAAACAGACGAACAACAATCGCAATTCCATAGTCAGTGTGGATAGCTGTGTGTCCACCACCACCAGTCAGAGTAATCAATCCAGTTGCAGTAGTAGTTCCACCACCAGCTCAGAGGATGCCCAGGCAGCCTATGAGGATTTACAGAATGGCAATGCTGCTGCTGCTGTTGCTGCTGTTGCTGCTGTCTCCTCCTCCTCCTGCAAGGATGAGAACAATTTGGTAGCCCTACATTCGCCCACAAGTACCACATCATCAACGTCATCATCGTCATCTGCCTCATGGGGTGCGGCATCTGCCACCTCGTCTAGTTCATGTTCCAGTTCAGCTGATTATACACTGCGTAAGCTATTAAAAAGATTTCCAAATCGCACAGGGGACGAAGTGACCACAGCTCAAATGTTAGAGGCAGAAGCAAATGCTGCGGCAGATGCATTATTAAGTCCACAAGAGGCGCCACTGGGACGACGCTATGCCGAAGTGGCGCAATTTAAAACGGCAGGCCATGGCAAGACGAGGTGAGTTTTAGAAACAATTCGAGAACCAAAGGAAGCTGTACTAAATTCTGGAAATTCTGGAAATCCAACAAGTTTTCCTATAACTAAGTTCTCTAGAAATGCTTGGTCTTTTATACCATTTGTTGTTCATTTTTATGAATTCATCCTTTGAGGTTTATGTTTCATTTCTTTCATAATTTCTTTTCTGCAATTTCATTGTTCTCTCCTTCATTTTTTCCATATCTTTTTTACTCTAACGATGTCAATTGCTCACTCAACTTGAAGAGTTGACTGGACTGAATATCATCCCCCAAAAGACGACAAGGAAAACTCCTTAATTTTCGCCCCTTGTTGGCACTTTTAGGTTTCCTCCTCCTTCTTCTTCTTCTTGTACATAATAGACAACTTAATTAGTATTACTATTTTAGACGTCATCATCATCTGGCCATGACCATTAACAGAAGTGGCACAAGCAACCGACTTTACCGACTTCCCCAACTCTCCTGAATTGTGATGGCAACAAAAATCTAATAATGGCACATTCCGCACACGCATTGCCACATTACCATATCAAATACGGGTTGCATGCATAGCCCGCTGCCGCCTCCGGGCACAGACAGTCAACCAGCCATCCAGGGAAAGCTTCCTTTCTCTCTGTCAACATTTTGTGCTCCTGCATAACTCAAAAATGCATCCAAGTGTGTGTGTGTGTGTGTGTGTGTGTGTGTGTATATGTCTTGTTTATGAACTTTGAACGTTTTTGAACTGCCACTGTCAAAGCACTCACTCAAGCTGAGAGCTGTGTCAATGAATGGGAAATACATAGAAAGAAATTCCTTCCTGCTCCAGGCTACAACGGCTTTGTAGCAGTGGAAGTTTTTGAAAGCTGTCACAACTAATTTGCATACACACAAAAATCGAAGTAGTAACCACAGTTACCCCCATTGTCCTTGGTCCTTAGTTTCTGGTCCCTGGTTGGTTTTGGTTGCTTTGTGCTTTGATTTAGACCAAAAACATTTTCAACTTCTTATGTGAAACTTTAGTGGTTTTTGTCAACGGACATGTTCTACTTTGTGGTTTTAATATGAAATGGATAAAAGGTGTTGACATTCCTTAAAAGTTTTGTTCAATCAGATTGAATTGAATCCAGGCAAATATTGAATTAAAATTGGGCATTAATGGAGATTTTTTGGGATGATTGTTTTCTGGGACTGGATTAATTAATTATAATAAATTTTTAAAATATCAATAGATATATTTTATAGAGCTTGAAAAAGCAATTCAATTGGGACTTGTTGGTTGAATTTCTTTTAGAAAGGTTATTAGTTTGCCTAAAGTCTAATCCAGTTGGGAACAAAAGATATTTGATTAATATAAGCTACAACTCTAGCCAATCTAAGAATAATTAGTAAAAAAAAATGGCTAACTTTTAAATAACTTTGCCATTTTTTTAACATTTTGATTTATTTATACAATTACCATTTTTTTTTTATTTATTTATTTTAAGCTTAACATTTTGAAATTAAAAACAAATCCGCCTACAATATAATTTTTTCTTTTAAGATTATAGGAAATTGTAGCTAATTTTGCCAGTAGGAATCAAGTTTATTATGAGCTTAATTTATTATTATTTATTTATTGTATTTACTTTAGCTATTTTAAAAATTACACAGGTCTACAACAGAAAAGCTTTTTTTGGAAATTTCAGTTATTCTCAATGCTGTCGAGTTTCCTTTTTTTTTGTATCACGTCACATTTGGCCACAATCAGCAATTCCTTTTTTCGTCCCCCATACAAAACTCAATTTAAAAAAAAAATACTCAAAACCCATCGTGCAGAAATGCGGGTCTTTTATGAATAATTCCTTATTAAATTTGTAGATTTGTAAATTTGTAAATTAATTGTAAGGTTTTTGGACGTTTTATTTAGGCACTGGACATTTTTTGAAAAGGAGCACCCATAGAAAACTAGTCAAGATTTTGTAGGTAGAAAAGTATAAAGCTTTTTAAACATGTTTATTTTCTGCATATGAAGTCTCAAAAATTTTCCAGCAATTTTTTCGAGCTTAGCATACAAAAATCTATAAGAAATGGTGGTTTTGGATCCAAATACATTAATAGCGTAAGCAGTGAATTTTTTTTAAAAAAATTGACGTGATAGAAAAAAACGGAAATAATATTTGAATTCAGCACACTCGAGATTAATTAATTTTTGTAGACCAATCTTATGTTTTTTTTTCTTTAGCTATTTATTTATTTATTATTATTATTTATTCACTACACCAAAAAGTATGCTATACTCGTGTACAAGTATAATTTGACCTTTTCCTGATTTGTGTTTTGCCTTATTTATTTTTTACTATTTTGACCTTGAAAAAAAAAGAGGCCTTAAATGGCTTTTACGCCCTGCCCCTCCTCCCCAACCCCATTAACTATGCATATATTTATTTACAACTCAAAACACTTAAATTCCTTAAGTGCTTTATTATACTCTTGTTGTTGTTGCTGTTGCTGTTGTTGGATGGCTCATTTGCTGTGTTTGTGTGTGGTATAATTTGACATGATTACATGTGTCAAAATGTTTGACAACTTGTCAGCTGACGCCTTTTCCCAGTCAGTTTTATTAACTTTTTTCTGTTCGCTGATCCATCAAACAGCCAAGACTCAGCCAAGGACTGCCCATCTGCTGTGTCCTTGAACGGCGGAAACACATGCCAAAGTAAAGTTTCTTTTTCCTCTTTTTCCGTTTTCTTGGGTTTTCTTTTATATTTCTTGGGCTAAATTCATTAATAACATTTGCGCCTGTTGTGCCACAAAATATTGTTAAAATGGCGTAAAATTGCTCGCCTTGTGAGTGTGACAAGTGTCTTTGTGGGGGGGAGGAGAGTCTGGGAGTCTGTGAAAAATGTATGGCAAATTAACCTTTTGACATCTGATTATGGGCTGACAAATTGCCCTTAAATTATGGCATTATTTTTTTAATAAGTATTTTTTCTTTCTTTCTTTACAGAACTCAGAGCACTGAGCTAAATAATAGTTCAGCTGCCACGGGCGGCAATGTGGATGCCACTGTGACTTTGGCTGCCTCCCAACAGCCGCAACAGTTGATGCCAACCAATAATAATAATAACAACAACAACAATAAGCGCGCTTCAAATGGCAATTCAGTTGTTGCCACAAATAACAATAACAACAACAACAGCAACAACAATCAAATGACTGCCAGCCAAACAGATGCCACAAGCAGTGGCAGTCAACATAATCATAGTCGGAGCAGCAGCATAGATGCCGATGCAGATGAACCGGATGCAGTGGATGCCCATAATGGCGGTGGAGCCTTTGAGGATGATTTGCAGGCCTTGTTGCCCAAATATACGCGTCGTTCCAGAGATGAACTCAGTCAGGTGAGTCAGTCGCATTAAATGCCAGGCACGTGCAGAAGCATAGGGGAGCATAGGGTAGACTGGGGTGTTGATGTGTCACCCAGTCAGTCAGTTAGTCAATATTGCTTGAATCTTCCATTATTTCCCCTGTTTATTCTTCACATTCATTCATAATTTGCTACGTGTTTCTTTCTATCTCTCAAGTCTAATGATTATGGCCATAAACTGGGCATCAAATGATTTTAACCCTCACTTTTTGCCTGAATTACATATTGTATTATATATATGTATATAAAAATTACAATACACGTCCTGTTTTTGTCCTTTTAGTTTCTATATTGTTTGGCAATCATTCGTGCGTGTGAATCCTTTTACAGATTCTGTCTCTCTAATGTATTTCGTGCTCAATGTGTTTAATGGTAACCTGATGGTTCTCTCTTAATTTCCTGGCCCTCCATCATGAATAATAAAGTTCAAAATTCCATCAAATATTAGAAAAGTTTTAGCATTTGAATTACTACATGCTGCAATCTTACATATATACAAGTAATATCCACTTGAGTACTCATTCATGTGTTATTCTTCACAATGATGACGATGATGATGATGATTTTTAGTGGTTGTTGGGTGTTGGTAATTGCCAACAATTTGAAAAATGCATTCAAGCGTAAACCTCTCATATGGTCACCAAAGTCCAATGATGGTCAATTAAAGTGTAGATAAAAGACAAACTATTAGGTAATTGAAGGGAATAAATACGAAATTATATACCGAAAAAGTCTATAAATAAAACTTAAGTTACGCGAAAAGATCTAAAGAAATCTCTAAAATAAAATTACCAATTTTTGGATTATTCTGTAATTAAAAAAATGCAGGGAATTATCAATGAAATAAAAGAGAAAATATCTGGTTTAGAAATAGAAAATCTATTCGCCATATTCCAGAACAAGCAAGCTTTAATTTAGAGTATTTGTGTAATAACAAAAATTAATACCTTTTTTTTGATTTACTCAGTTGTTTCTCAAACTAATTTGTCATAATTCAAAACATGTTCTCTCTATTAGACACACAGACTTGAACTTTGGCAAAGTCAAAAACCAAATGAACTTCCAGGCTATTAAATTTGAGAGGGAAAGACAGACGAAACAGACAAGCAGAGACATGTTCAATTGAAGGGTTTTTCAAGAGAGAGACAGCAACATTTGTCTGGTGTTGGATTCATGTGGCGAATGACCAAAAACCACACAAGAAACACTCAGACAACGACGACATATGTGAACAATTTAATTTGTGTTGCATTTCCTGTTGCATTTTGCAAATAGGAAGCAAGTTAAATGCTGAACAACATTAAATATTGATTTCACTTTAGGCCAAAAATTGGGCGGCAACAGCAGCGGCAGCAGCTGCTGTATTGTAACCAAGATAAAGTCTCTCCATTGCCATTGGTCTTTTCGTTTATGAATATTCAATAAAAACAACAAGAATGAACAACAACAACAAGAACAAAAAGGCAACGATAAAAATCTCTGCCCATTGGCAATGGTTGCCATAACCACAGACAGAGAGACTCCCATGTCCTTGCTGTCTGGACATGCAACATATGAGACAAAAACCAGACAGCAAGGACATCATCTACCCATTCAGTTGTCACTCTGTCGCTGGCTGGATGGCCACAAAAAGTTTTTATCGCCAGTTGGTGATCAGTGCGACCATTGCGGGGTTGAACTTTATTACTTTCATTATGCTTTATCCCCGGCTCCTTCTGGCTACAGTCCAGTCCAGTCCATAAACCACTTTTGACTCTCTAATCTAGAAGGTTGCAGGCAAAACTGTTTGGACAGGTGCAACTGCCTGGTTTTGGGACTAATTGCAGCGGTATTAGTAACGCTTTGTCACCAGCTTAGGACCCTTAACCATTTACCATTGTATTTAAGCTTGTTGTCAAAGCTTTACATGATTTTTTGTCGAGACTGTACTGAGTGGAAAAGCCGCAACAACAGAGACTGATAGATGTCCAAAACAACAACAGCAACAAAAAAAAAAAGGGACTTAATGAAGTGAAGCTTTAAAGTAATTTAGTTCTAGTTCTGGAAACTGTTTGTCCCTTTGGTTTGACTTTTTGACAGCAAGAAGTGGACAAGTTCGTTCATGTTGAGCTTATTACTTTGTAGATTTTGTAGCCATGTTGCCAATTTTCATTTATTTAAATTTATAGCTTAATAGTTTTGCCAAATTCAACAAGAATAAACATGAAAATGGCTTGCAATCCACAATATTTCTCTCTCTTTTTTTATGTCTCTTTGCGGTTTTCAACTCTCTTTGGTTGCTCGGTTGCTGCTGCTGCTGCTGCCATTAAAAGTAATTCTCTGTGGTTTTTATGGTTTTTTAAAACATTCAACAACATTTTACGTGGCTGCAATTTATCTTTTATTTCGTCGCCATCATCCTTGTTTGTCTCGTGTCTCGTGTATTGTGTCCCGTGTGCCGTGTTTGTTGCCATTTGCTGTTTGTTTTCAGTTACCGTTGCCTCTACCAAATAATATCCATTCCACATATTTAACTTGGCTTTGCGCTGCGTCAGGCAATAATTCAGTCTCGAGTGCAATTTGGACACACACACACACGAGCAGAGCACAGTGGTTGAAAAAAATAAAAGAAAAATATGTAGTTAATTTTAAATCAATTTTGTCATTGGAATTTATTAAATTAATTCTAGTTACACACAAGGAGAGGAAGAAGAAGAACTCTCATTGCATTCTCTTTTCAAATTGAATTAAATGTTATTGCATTTCCTTGAAGAATTTTCCAATATTCTTGATGCTCCTTCCTGCTGCTACCATTCCCAATCGAAATATTGAACAAAAGGTGCCGAGCATTTAAACGGAAGCAGCTTACTTTTTAGACTTGGGCTTTTGGGCTCTTTTTCCGTCTGTTTTCGTTGCCAAGACATCGGCCATGAAATGGCTAGAAGGAATCACCATTGTCTGTCTTCGTAGTCTGTGCTTTCATTGTTAGTAAGAAAATTTAAAGCCGAAAATCAAAAAGCCTGCATCCTTGGCAACAACAACAACAACAACCCCCAGAATTGGATAAAAATCCAAGCTCTCAAAAATTCAGCCAGGCTACTCAGAGGATTCCAGTGGAGTTTGTCAAGAGTCTGCTGCGACTGACTATCTATTTTTTTTTTTTTTATACCATATTATTTTATTTCATGTTGTTTTTTTTATTTTGGGGGTGACTCTTGCATTTTGAACAACTAGAAGGGCAGACAACTTTGATGCTTTGCAATTGCCCCAGGGATGTGATATTTAAAGCGATTAGAAATATCTCCTAGGTACACTTTCTTCTTTACTTTTTTTTTTGGTAGCAAATCTGTAAACAAATGAGTAAAGTAAATATCAGTGAAATTGAATAGAGTTTTTAAAGGGAAATACAAAAGCTTAAGGGAAAGGAAAAGTAATATCCAAAAAAAACAGGAATTACAATATAATTTTTAAAAATGAAAATTCAAAATTTATGAAATATTTTTTGAAATAAATTCCTATAAACAAGGTACTATAATTTGTTTCTTTATTTATTTTAGGCAGGCATAAAATTAAAATTCAAAATTTATTAAATATTTTTTGAAAGATATTCCTAAAAACAGGAATTATAATTTTTTAAAATGAAAATTCAAAATTTAATAAATATTTTTTAAAAGAAATTCCTATAAACAAGGAATTAAAATTTGTTTCTTTATTTATTTTAGGCAGGCATAAAATTAAAATTAAAGGTGTATTCTATATTTTTAAAAGAAATTCCTATAAACATAAAAACAGGAATTATAATTTTTTAAAATTAATAAAATAATTTTAGGCATGCATAAAATTTAAATTTAAAATTTGTTAAATATTTTTATAAGAAATTCTTATAAACAAGGAATTATAAAACTTTTTAATTTGGAGAGCCATCATGAAAAAACTTGTCTAATTTTTTTTTTTTCTATGTATGTTTTTCCACATTCTTCTTTTTCAAAACAAACTTTAAGCCCATTATCATTAAACTTATTATTCAAGTGCCCTGTTACTTTCGCTTCACTTGGCAATTTTTGGTTAGTTGAAGTTGCAATTTTGTGGCTAACCAAGAGTAATATAAAACAAGCAGCAAAAAACACTTGAAAAAAAAGAAGACTCTTACTTCTAAATAGTTTTGGCCCCACGTCCAAAAAGGACAAGCCAAGCCAACAACAACAGTATAAAAAAAAGGGTACAATATTCTCTCGCGTTCTTTTGGGTAATAAGCAATACTTAGGACCTAATGCAGGGTATAAAATATGCGCAACATTGACCTCTAGGATGGTTGGATGGCATTTTAAGGGTTGCCTGCCTGCAGTGAGGATTCTGCTTCTGCTGCTGTGATTTTTGATTTAAGCATAATTTTGCAACATTTTTTTTGCCGGGAAAGGAAAGTTGACTGCCTGGCTGCCACCTGCTGTGTTTTGGGTATTTTTTTGTTGAAAAATTTCGCTCATTTCTTGAAGGGATTTGCTGCGCATTTTATATACAATTTTCCCTTTTTTTTGCTGTCTGTTCTGCATTTAAATGCTTGGCAAATAAACAGTATTTTCCGCATTTCCATTTCATTGCGTCTTGAGACGACGACGACGACGACGACTTTTGTCTGTCTTTTCATCTACTTTTTGTTTTGTCTTTCTCTGTGTCTACGGGATTCGTTTCATTTCCGTCAACGACTTGTGTCAACTTGGCGTATGATTAATGTGCCATTTGCTTTGATTTTTTTTTCTTTGCTGCCTGCTCCTTTCTAAAATAAATGACATCAAAAATTAAAACGCGTTAAAAAGGTAAATCAAATTTTGCCAGAACCCCCTGGAATCATATATATAATATAATATAGGAAGTTTGTTAGTGACTTGGCCAGAAATAACTCAATTAAGGCGACCCCTTTAAACACAAAATAAAAAAATGTATGTATGTATATGGCTCATTTTTTTTGCCTATATCCATGGCGACATTTAGTAGCGGAAATTGAGAAATGTAAGGGGTTTAACCAACCAAGCAGCCAACCAAGCGAGAATATTTCCAGTTGCCAAGTGCCACTAGAGTTGGGGTTGAAATATCTTTTACTCTCTCTCTGTATATATGTGTTTGTTTAACAAATCTGTATTTACATTTGGTAAAATTTGTATAAATGTGTACAAGGATTACAAACGGCGGCTACTGCGACTGCTGCGACTGCTGCTGCTGCCTTGGCATCAATTTTTTGGTTTCGTTTGCATTCATCAACATTGCAAACTAGAAATGGAGAAAGCATTCAAATGGAATATGTCACAATTGAATAACAAGAAGCCAAAAAGCAAATTGAGAGAAGAGTTGGTTTCACTTTTTTGTTTAAGTTTTAAATATTTCATTGGTTATTTATACTCTGGTTAACATAAATATTTAAAAAATGTATTTTTCGCTAAAAGAAAATTGAAAAATTTAAGAGTATTTAATTGGCTTTTTTTTTGACTTGAATTTTTATGATTTTATTTGCTTAATTTTTCTAGAATATTTTTGCTATTTATCATTAAAATATTTTAAATAAATTAAAAGTTAATTTTAAAATGCCTACAATAAAATGAAATAATTGAAACTTTTGATTGGCCTCGAAATTAAAGTTTTAGCCAAAAAGTATGCAACAAAAATGAAATTAAACTCATGGCATTTTTCAATTAAAAAAAAAAAAGATGATAAACTTGCCGCCAGATCAACCCTGTAAAATTTTCAGACAATCTTTGACAACAATTCTTGTTGTTGAGCCTAAGGCAATTTTAAAGTTGAATTCTTAAGCTTACAAATGCCTTGAAGCTGCAACTGTTTTATTCTTTGCTTTTCTTTTCTTTTTTTTTTTTGTTTTGAACATGAAATTGCACTCAAGATTTTTGCTAATGGCCAAATATGTTGAATTTAATTTAAAGAGTTTCTTTTTGACCCTTTTATGCAGTTGATGGCCCCTCAAGAAATGTGTCAAAAATATCAGAGCACCACACACTAAGGATCATTTTAAATAAGATTTCTCTCTTTCTTTTTTTTTTACAGTCACGTACATCTCTTGTCTCC
This sequence comes from Scaptodrosophila scaptomyzoidea, assembly GCA_035078625.1. Lineage (NCBI taxonomy): Eukaryota > Metazoa > Arthropoda > Insecta > Diptera > Drosophilidae > Scaptodrosophila > Scaptodrosophila scaptomyzoidea. Next base: position 13,100 of record JAWNPY010000112.1, read on the forward strand.
AGCTCAGAGGGTGGCATTTTGGCCGAAGGCGAAACATCAAGCGAGGAAAGTTCACGGGATTCTAGTGACAATTCACCACCCTGTGATTTAGGATTGGTTGAGCGTTTAATTTTAACCCATCCCATGTGGTTTCTACCAGGAATTCAAAGATCCGGTGCCGTACATTTGCTCCAAGGCAAAGAGGAAGGGGTAAGTTATTATTATTATTATTGCAATTAATTTAAATTGTCAGGACAAACAAAATTTACATAGACAATTTGCAATCAATTAATGAAATGGCTGCTCTGAAATTTATTTATGTACAATATATGAATCCATATTGCACAATCAGAATTTTTGTCCAGTCAGCTTTTCTCACACACACAAAACAAACATATAACAATGACAATTCCTTCTCCTCTTATTGTTTTTTTTTTTTTATTTTAATTGTAAAATGTATAAAGATAAACAAAGAAACATCCAGAGAGAGAGAGAGAGAGAGAAATAATATATGGAATGGTTTGTAGTCCGTCCTGTTGTAGCTGTCTGTTGTTGTCTGTCGTTGTCTCTTTTGCATTTGAAAATTCATTGAAATTTATCTGTTGGTTAGCACAGCAGAGCCAAAGGATCCCACTTGCAAAGGATAATACAAAAAAAACAAGGGCTGTTCATTTTTGTGCTTGTATTTAAAATTCTTTGCATAGACAATTGAAAATTACAATGGACATGCTACAAATTGTGCTGATTCAATGAATGACCAGTGGACCAAAGTCATTGTCAATGGAAAAGGATTTGTATTTATTTGTTTTTATAGCAATTATCACATTTGCAAAAAGGTTCAAATGTTTAATACAAGAATTTTACTAAAAAAAAGAAACCAGAATATTATTTAAATTCAAGGAGGAAACCGAAACATTTTATTCATAGGTTTTTATTCCTTGATTTTAAGTTAAGATCAAATGGGAATTTTTTCTCTCAATTTTAAAGGGAATATTTAAAGTTGTTTGTTGTTTTCCCCTTTGTTCATTTTGAAACTCTCTTTCTTTTTTCCAATGATTTTTGTTTGGTTTTTTTTTTCAACTCATCCAATTCAAACGCGTTTAAACAATGGCGCATTGATTGCAATTGCCCCATCAGGTGGCAAAGGTTTGAGGCAATAAGAGTCCTTTTGAAATGGAACCAGCTGGTGGTCATTTAGTGCGTTGTTGAACTTTTTCTTCTTGTTTTTGCTGAACGGTCATTAAGCGTCCTGTTCTGTTCTGTTCTGTCCTGTCCTGGCTGCTGCTCTCTCTTGGTATTTATTTGTTTATGCGTTTAATAAAAAAGCATTTAATTGAAATTGAAGCAGCAGCCGCAGCCACAGTCACAGTCAGATTCATAGCCAGTGTCCTGGTTCCTGGTCATCATCTGCCTTGGTGTAGATTGTTGTAATTAAAAATCAATCAATATATGTTTGTGTATGGCCTCCTCATACATATGAAAAGAGAGAGAAAAAGAGAGCGAGATTTTATTTTCAGCATCAATCATAACTGAATTTGAGTGGTTTGGGTTTGAAATTGAATCGGGAACATTTTGGTCACATGTTGTTATGGTTTTTCTTTTTTTTGTTTTTACCGCAAAATGTAATTAGCAGCAAATGCTGTTACCATCATCGTTAGCAACACACACACAGAATCAGTAACCAATTTACTGTTTATATGGCTGACCAGGGGATTGTTTGATTATATAATACAATGACAACAACATTTTTATACACCTTAAAAATGCACTTTTAAATGAAATTGTCAACTGCAAATAGTTTTTTTTTTTGTTTCTGGCTTTAGGTCTACTGCAATTGATTTATTGTTCTGTTAACCAAAAAATAAAGTTGTTAAACCAAAAAGCCAAAAAAGGAGAAACAACCGGAAATTGAGACTTGCCATCAAATTAAATCTGAAAGTCAGACAATACAAAAAATAGGCTCAGACAGTTTTTATTTATCGTTTGGCCATCAGAGAGCCATCAACAACAGAACTGCAGGGTTGCAACTGATGACGACCAACTGATACATATATAAAATTTATAAAAGTGTGGGTGTATGAATATTTGGGGATGAATTTAAACTAAAGTCAGCATAGCACAGAGAACACAGAACACATTTACCTAATAAATAATTAAAAGCTAAATTTATAATGAGTTTAATGCACTTGAAAAAGAAACACTGAGAGACAGATAAATGAAATTGAAAACCAATGAAAAGAAGAAAAGGAAAAAATAAAAAGGGAAAATCAGCTTAGAATCCCAAACCAGACAAGAGTCAGATGACTCTTGAACTGACTATGTGTAGTATGTGGTAAAGCCGCTTAGTGGCGCAAAAGAGAAAAAGAAAAAAAAACAAAAAAGGAAGCTTATTGTCATCCCCCTTCCCCCTCCATTGAGGTCGTCTAAATAGTCGTATGCGGTTAGACAAGTCTAGGGAGAATGAAAGAACAAAATAAAAAAAAAATAAGCACCATTTGGTCATTGTTGGTTTGGACTTTGAATTCAAATTCAATTTTCTATGGCAAAAAAAAAAAAAACAAAAAGTCAGCGGGTGGATGGAACAACAAAAATACCATACAATTTTGAAATAAAAGTCAATGAAATGCAAAACTGGACACCCTCGGTTATATATCCCATGGCGTATCAGTTGTCTGCCTTTGCATCTCTCTTAGATCTCTGGGGCTTCTTTATATTACCAATTTGAATAAAATATGAGATTTTTATTATACGTTGACCAAAACAGAAAAAAAAAAACAAGCTCATTTTAATGGTCCAAGTGCAATGGCCAAGATATTAGAGTATAATTTAAAGACAGCTAAATTTAATTGGTTCTCTTCTGTCCCTCTATTCTGCGTGAGCAAAATATTAGAGCAATTAAAAGACAGCAAAGTTGGAAAGAGAGTGAGCATTGTCTGTCTCTCTCTTCTGTCCCTCTATTCTGCGTGAGCAACTTTAAGAGAGTGATAAAGTGCACAAAAGAGAGTTAAAAATGGCCAAGATATTAGAGTAATTAAAAGACAGCAAAGTACGAAAGAGAGTAAGCATTGTCTGTCTCTCTCTTCTGTCCTTCTATTCTGCGTGAGCAACTTTAAGAGAGTGTTAAAGTGCACGAAAGAGAGTAAAAAATGGCCAAGATATTAGAGTAATTAAAAGACAGCAAAGTACGAAAGAGAGTGAGCATTGTCTGTCTCTCTTCTGTCCCTCTATTCTGCGTAAACAACTTTAAGAGAGTGATAAAGTGCACGAAAGAGAGTAAAAAATGGCCAAGATATTAGAGTAATTAAAATACAGCAAAGTACGAAAGAGAGTGAATAGCTGTGAGTATGATGTATATATTTTTCAACTGATCTAGGCACCTAAAGACTGTTCTTTCTAGAAGTCAAGGCAATTTATTTTCTAGTTATTATTTTAGAGAAAATCATAATTGTTTTTGACACAGTCCCCAACAATCAATTGACATCATTTGTTAGTTGACTGATTGTTGGCTTTTTTGAGATTTTTGGTTGGCCCATTGCCAAGCATTTTGTTGTTGTATTGCAGTAGTCTATTGCATGATGATTTGATGATTATAGACTTGACTTAACTACCCAGACTACTAGACCGGGAAAAGACTCTATTTTGCGAGCCAAAAACTTGATTACAAAACCAGACGGTGCCAGAAAAAGGGAAAGGGAAATGGAAATGGAAAGAGAGATTTGCCACTGCACTAAACATATTTTCAATTCATGACCAGACCGCAGAATGGCGGCGCTTGGCTCCCAGACAAACAGACGGACGGAGAGACAGACAGACAACAGCTGCGACATATTGCGGCGTTGAAACTGGTGACAAACAACCACTGAAAAAAAAGAAAATAAAGGGTAAAAGCGACAAATAGTCGAGTAGCCGGAAATGATATTTAACTTGCCCAAAGTTTGTGAGAGAAAGTAGAAAATAAAGGAAATACGCCTGAAAAATATGTAGCATGCAACAATTTTTATCCCTTTAGTCTTTAATTAATGGGTGTCATAATTAATACTCAATTAGATGCAAACAAACAAATTGAAATCCTTCTCTAATAGAGAGTCAGAAAGGAAAGGGAAATTTATTCATCCATCTGTTTCACTAATTGAATATGTGTGTATAGGAAATTAAACCGTTAACTGTCTTTTGTGGTTTGCCCAACTGGTGGCGCCCTCTGTCTACAATCGATTATTGTTGTTGTTGTTGTTGTTGCTGTTGTAGTTGATCCCTCTTGTGTTAATGTTCATAGGCAATTTAAATTGTAACTCTCGGTCTGATTCTGAGGGGCGGTGGCAATTTGAAAGGATTTTTAGGCTAGGCAACAACAGCAAAATGTTTGCGGTAAGTCAGACAAACGGACGGACGGACGGATGGACAGACTAACTCTCTGTACATTTGCATTTATCTGTCTGATGATTATTTTCACATCGTTGTCCACTTGGTCTAACCAGACACTCAAACCCTTGACAAAAAAAAATGCATTTCCTGGCTGACGATGCCAACGAACTGCCCAAGTGGAAATGCATTACAATTTGCATTAGAAATTTTATACATACATGTAAGTATGTATGTATGTGTTGCTGTTGCTGTTTGATTGAAATACTTGCCCCTAAAAGCCTGCAACACTCACTTTCTTACCAGACAATGGCTTGCATTGTGCAAAACATTGCAAGTTTATTCATGTCGTTCAGGCAGAGGCAGGCAGACGCATTCATTTTAAACTGTCAATAGAGAAGAGAGAGAGAACTGCTGGCATTGGGCTGGTAAAATGTTTGATTGAACAAAGTTCAATTGTTGGAGCTACCAAATATGCCATATAAAATACAAACAATAGAATAAAATTGCATACATATGCAATGCATATTTTATACCCATAGAAATTGTAAGAATTTTATAGACTGACTGACTAAACTAAATGTAAATGGTAATAAATTCCGAGTATTTTATAATCCCTAACTATTCTCATTCTAGGAACTTTTTGGAGTTAAAAATTTATTTTATGCTTTTAGTGCAATATTTTTAATTATTTTATTAGATTTCTGGATTTCAAAAGCCATTTAAATGGTTTTCTAAATTTAAAATGGTTCCAATTGTATTTGAAATATTTTTGTTGCATTTTTTAAAGATATTTAAATGGATAACTGGTTTTTAATTATTTTTATTGAAATTAATATTTGGTTTTAAAAATTTTTACAGAATATTAAAATGTTTTTCTAAATTTCAAATAATTTTGGGGGAATATTTAGGTATCTAAATTGATTTAAGTATTTTTAAAAAGTATTTGTATTATAATTTGGGATTTTAAGTTTATGCATTTTTGTTGCAATTTTAAATCATTTTAGAGCAATTGAAAATGTTTTCCTTGAACCCTTTGTTGTCTCTTTCTCATTCTCTTTTGTTGGCTTTGTTGCACGCCCTTTCATTGTAAGTCAAAAGGCATCTAAAAATATAAATTTGTCAATTTGGCCATAAAATGCAGAGGCAAATAAAACAAATATAAAATAGTTTTGTCTATTTGTCTGGAATTTTAAGTGTGGAGGTTTTACTTATATTTTTTGTTTTTTTTTTTTTTAAATCAATATTAAAAGGATTTTACTTTTTTGCAGCCCCAAAGTATGCTTTAAAAAGCTGTGGGGCAAATCAAATAAACATACAAAACCATCCCTAAAAAAAATATTTTCTTCTTCTTCTAGTATGTACTTTTATTTTTTTTTTTTTTGCTGTTGTTGTTGTAATGAAAGTTGTGACGATTTTACAATTGCTTATTGAAATTGAAAATGTGCTCCCGGCACAAGCACAAATCATAAACAACGCCACGGGGAGGGCGTTTCGCATTTATTGAAAATTGCATACTTTTAGGGTGGCTTCTTAAATAATACAGAAGAAGAAAGAAGCAGACATTAATTGTTTGCCTCCTCTGTGCGTGACTTTAAGTGCAAGTATAAAAGCTTTCATTATAAATAAATATATAAAAATCTTAAGTATTCCCTCCCGGCAATTAGCAAAAAAACAAAGAAAAAAAAGAAAAGGACGAACGACATTTTAGCCAGCGTCTTTGGCGCATTGTCTGCAAAGTTTTTCTCGCTCTCTTTAAAGTCCGCTGGACAATTTATCATCGCTTGTTTTTAACACAACATTAGGCACAAAATATATTCAAAAGTTATTCACTTTCCATTTCTCTTGTTTCTTTTTTTTTTGCAGACTTTTATTGTTCGTGGTTCCAGTCAGCCAAATACGATGGCGGTGTCAGTACGCCTGCCCCAGGATACAGGACCCTATATCGAGCATTATCTGATACAATCACAAGATCAGGTTTTAAGTTTGGAAAGTTCGCGATTTAAATTTGCCTCGATACCCGCACTAATTGCCCATTATGCCCAGTGCTGTGATGAGTTGCCGGTTACTCTGCTCTTGCCGCGTGTCCTGCGTGAGGCGAACAATAGGAAAAAGCTATCCTCGCTGGCCCTGTTGGGTCAGGAGTTTTGGAGTTATGCGAGTAGTCCGGCAGTGCTGGGACCGCCAATAACCTCAGCCAAAGCCGAGGAACTCCAGCAACAACAACAGCAGCAGCAGCAGCAGCAACAATTGCTAGATGCCAAGTCTCCTTTATCGCTGACAGAGACCAGCGGCCTGGGCACGGCCACATTTTTCAGTGATGCTCCTGCCAACCCCAAGACAATTAACACTGCTGCCACTGGGACTGGCAATGGGAATGGAACGGCGCTGGCGCTTTTTAGTCCCACAGGCAGCAGCACCAGCCAATTGCTGGGTTTCTTTAGTCAGGCTGGGACGCCATCTGAGACAAATTCGAGTATGAGTAGTTTCACCACAAGCGGTGGCCAGCACATGCAATTAATGAGTCCCAATTCGGTGGATTCGGTAATATTGACCATGTCGCCAGTGGACGCACCTGGCGCATTTTTACCACAAAGCAACACAGAGTTGACCAACAGTGGCAACAATCTAAGCACATTTAAGGTAAACAATTCGGCCAATTGCAATAATAACAACAACAACAATAATACAGTAGCAGCAGCAGCAGCAGCCAATAAATGTGAAATGGTGAGACCACAGCGACCCAAGCCGCCAAATACATTGAATCTCAGGCCACCGGCACCGCCATTGCGTTGGTCCAAGCCCCAGAGTCCGCCCGAGGCAGTGGCCACTAGCAATAACTTTACAGTGACCACAACAGTCACATTTTCCATGGATGACAACAACTCGAAGGCGAAGAATCCTTCACAGTTTGTCGAGGTGACCACACCAGCTTCGACAAATCCCTTTAACTCCGTGTTGAATTCAAATGCGAGCACATTTCAAACATTTGCCAAGAGATTATCACCCGAAGGTGAATGCAAGGATAACAAGGATACATTATCATCGCAAGGCTCATCCAATGAAAGCCGCTGGCAATCGCAATCAAGTCGAGACTCCAATCATAGTCAGCGTAAAATTCTAACACCTTTAACGCCAGCCTCGGAACTAATCGGCGGTGGAAATTTAGGGAGCAACAGCAGCAAGTCACGCAAGGCGCGTGCACGTAAAGAATCCAAGCATTATCAGGAATCGGATATACTAGAGAGTCCGCAATTGTATTGCGGCAGTGCTTTGGGCGATAAGATTAGCGACTACGAGGATGTCTGGTCGCATGATCCTAGCGATCGTACCAGTCTATTGACTAGCTTTAAACCGGCCCTGGAAAGCCTAAGCGGTGTGAATAATCGTCGACCAGATTTGCTAGCCGAGACGCGTAAGTAAAATGTGAATTATTTGCCCTAGATAATTGTTAATTGTAACTTTTGTACAATTGTAGCTACAACGCCCACACCTACACCTACGCCACAATTGCTATCACCGGAGAATAATAATCAACAACAGTTGATGCAATTCTCTGGCGATGCCTTGCCCCGTTCAAGAGCTGGCCTACTCTTGCCGACGAGTGCCATGAGCCAATCGTTAACCGAGGAGGCTGCTGCTCCAGCAAATAGCGAAAGTCCTGGCGGAGATATAACGCCCACGGGCCAGGCTCAAACACCCGGTTCGCGTAGCAAACAAGGCAGCCCGTTTTATGCTGAACCCGCAGATGCCTTGCGTCAGGCTGGCCTGACCAATGCAGCTGCTGCCATACTGAGACGTCAACATCGTCATCATCAGTTGCTGCCAGCCAATCAGCGCCACTCGGAGCCGCTCAAAGGCAACAATTTAATGGTGGGCAGTTCGGCTGCTTTGCTTTTGCCCACAGACTTTGAGAAAATGGCTGGCAGTCTGGATGAACTGAAGCAGAAACAGAAGCCTCAGCCTCAGATCCAACAGCCTTATACAAAGAGGCCACGTAATCGCATTGAGCATTGGCAATTGGATAGCAGCTGGGAGTTTATGGCCAAGCAAGGGGAAGAAGCAGAAGGAGGCGGAGGCGGAGGAGGAGCCAGTACAACCGATTGGCATACAGATAGCCATGACAAGGAGAATTCATTGAAGAAAAAACCGCTTACCATACATCAGATAATAGCAAAACGTTTGCCCGATTTACATTTACCCGAATTGGTACGCTGCTCAACGCCCTGCAATCAGATCACAAATGGGGAAGTTGGGAAAATCGCCTCGAGTCACAAGTCATTCCAGAGTCAAAACGGTTATCGTTTCTCCTCTTATGATAATGTCGAACGTTATTATGCCGAATCTTGCCAGACTTATGGAGCCTTGGACTCGGATCAATCGGATGATGGTACTATATTCTCACCACCCTGGGATTCATCGCAATGGGACTCATTTATGCCCCAAGATGGTGAGTAAAAGAAATAAAATAAATAAGAATAAAAATTGACATAATATTTTAATATGATAGATGTAACCATTAATTCGGATACCATACATTTATCGAAATGTCGACCGGTTGTCTCCGAGGATGATACAATAATTGAAGAGTTTAGCAGCACCAAAGATGGCAGCACAAATAGCGGCGGAAGTACGAGCAATCAGGATACATTAAAGGCCAATAAAAATGGACATAATCAAAATAAAACTTGCCAAACGAAAGTGGCCACCATTTTACGTAATCCGAGCATGAGAGATCGTGAGATTTTATGTAAGTACCATATACTAAATACAAAATAATAATAATTACTCGCTCGATTGCCAAGAGAGATCAACACACAATGACACATCAGAATGCAATAGCAAACTGGTACTAACTGGAAATCTTACCCAGTTGTTATCAGTGGCGGCAGCAACGAGAATCGGCGCAACTTTGCCACAAAGACCGCACCACACAGACCAGAACAGAACTGAACTGAGCAGAACAGACCAAAGACTACAAAGCAATTTTTGCCGAAACTTATCTACCGCAAAAAACTGCTCAATTTTATAATCAAATGCCTATCATCATTCATGTCTCAACTCAACTAAACTCGACTCGAAATCAACTCTTCGAGTCTTTAATCGGTCGTGTGGCAAGTATGTAAAAACTACGTCGCAGTTTTTGTATAGCAAAGCCAAACAATGTGATAAGTTTTGATTGCAATAGAAGATGAACTCGACTCTGCTTCACTTCGTCGCGCACTTTGGAATGTAAACCAAACGCTTTTGAAATGGTTTATCATCATCATTACTGGGAATGGCATTTTTAATACATATTTGCATTTATTCTACACATATTTATTATTATAAATTTCCCAAACCACAAAACTATTTTCTATTTTTGGGGTCAGACAGAAAGACAGAAAATCTAATTATAGTTGCTATATTTACCGTTTCTTTTTTTGGGTCCAACCAAAATCTAAACAAGATGAGATTATAAAAACATTAAGATAACTTAAGATAAGATTACCTAGAGAAATTATGATTATTATTATGATTATTGCCCAGACATGACAAATTGCAGGTATTTTAAAATTATTATTGTATGTAACATGCAATAAAAAAAAAAAGTTCGCTGAACTTGGGATTAGGGGCACCTTGAAATCAAATGTATAAGATGAATGGAACTTCCGTCTACAGAGTTTCAAATATAGGCCAAGTCTAGCCTCGATCTAAATTAAAACCTTTGGCCAAATTGCGCAGTTGTTGTTGTGAATGATGATGCAATCCTAGCTTAAGATTGCAATCGCAATATCGCTCGTGCGTTTCATTGTTGTCTAAGAAAATGAAAGATTGACGAGACAGCGTGGTTTGTCCCAGATAATCGATCAGAGAAGGGGGCAAAAAAAGAACTATGTATGTCAGGGAAAAAGTTTCCAGAGACTGGCTTAAAATCCTGGTACTTTTTTTTTCTTTTTGCATTGCATTTAAAACTTATCTTGTGTCTGGTCTTTGGCCACAAGTTGATTAGTAATTTGGTTCAAGTTGTGACTTACATTTACAGCTGTTTGACTGATAAAAACTAATAAACTATGAATCAACATTTAATCTTAACTTTTTAAAGACGCGTATAAACTTTTTGTTAGTCTAGAACTCTACCTATATTCTACGACAACAACAACAAGAATTTTGCTGCTGGCATTGTACAACTAACACAAATTTCTAATCGCAATTTGCAAATAATAAGAAAAACCCACGATGATCTTTGTTAAGCTGCGGTTTTTACAGGATTTGCGCAACTGTACCTGTTAACTGTCAACTGTCGTCAACTGTATCTATAAAAATTGTTAGGTTAGGTAAAATATAGGTGCTTGTAAAAATGTAGGGAAATTCCCAGAATTAAGGCAGCTGGGCGGCACAGGAATTTTTGAATTACCTGCTGGCAAATTTAGGTCGCTTTGCGTCCGGCGCAACGACGACGCTTCATATTGCTATCTTGAGGCCGATGCTGACGCAGGCAGAGGAACGGATCTGACGAACAACGACGACTGCAACGACGACGACGACGACGATTCTGACTCGTCATCATCTTATAAACTAATGCGTATGAAGTTCAGAATTAGTTTTGCATTGGCCGCGTTTAGAGTGACAACGACAACGCAGGGAGATAATTTACGCAAAACGACAGCGACAACAACAACAACAATAATAACGAAAATAATCGAATTACTTTGCTTTAGTTTGTGTGCCGATGAGAAACTTTCGTTTTCGCCAATTTATATTAGCTGGCAAAAATCGTTATAGAATTTATCATGAACTGGTTCAGAAGATCATCGCCCAGACACCCCATGAACCTCCGCCGCCCACATAGTGAAAGTGAAGTTATAATAACAACAACAGCAACAACACAAACTACAACGAAATCGAGATCAAGTCTAGACATGTCCAAGTCTTTAAGTAGTTTGATGGAACAGCATATAGAACGTTTAGAGCCCGAAGAATTCTTCCATGATCCCGAACATGTGCGTCATTATAAGGAAGAGGCTGTATTTCTCAATTTAATGGCTGAATGGGAAATAATCGAACATCCGAGTCGAGAGAATTACTTTTCGGCCGATTTTGAAGAGGAATTATTACAAAGGCATACATCGATACAGAATATAGCGTCAATTAATTTGCCATTGCCGACATTGCCTTATAGACGCAAGCGTAAATTTTATGAGATATTATTTGTAAATGATATACAAACGGGTATTGTACCGCCCAGGAATAAAAGTAGTTCTTCAACGACGATGACGAGCACATCGGAAAAGGAATATATTTTAAGCAAGAAATCGAAATATACTAGCAAAAGTAATTGTAGTAGTAATAGTCAATTAGATGTTTGTCCACAACAAGTGATTAAAGACTGTCGCATTAATCGCAAGCAACTGAAGACTGAGGCCTTGGCTGGCTCAATAATGGGTGCCATTGGCAAGTGTCCAAGCAAAGATGAATTATTGGCCTTGTCATCAACAAAATCAACAACATCATCCTCAACAACAATGGCAGAAGCGAACAGAAAGGATGTTGATGATGATAATGATGATGATAATGATGCTTGTCATCCAGCTCAATTAAATACCTGTGATCATTATGATATTAAGCAGTTTTTTCGTCTCGACGATCAGGGAAACATCCTTTTAAATATGGCGCATATTATAGAATTCAAGGGCTTTGTATTGGCCATGCAATCAACCGAAAATCGTTGGCTCTATCAACGCTATAAACGTGGCTGTGAGTGCAAGGATGAAAGCAGTTATTGTCAAAATCATCGTGGCTGTTGTGCTATCTTGAGAAGAATATTAAGATTAACTTGGCGTTTAATATTTGGTATATAACAAAAATCCCTTAAAACTTTATTATCTCCAATGGATTTTATTTTATCTTTTGTTTAATTCTTTTTTTTTATTATTATTATTGTTTAATTTCAGGCCATCCCCGTAACAAGATCAATGTTTATAATGCTGGACCTGGTGATTCATTGCGTGCCTATACTTTACAATTGGCCCAGGATTCGAGCTCGACCTTTGCCCGGAATATTGAGAATTTCATTTGCTGCACCAAGGAATCGAGAGAGGCTGCCCCTCAGGTGGTTATGCGTAATATGCGTCAATTTATGAGCGGCATGAAAAACTATTTGGTTAAACATGGCGAGGGTAAATTTCATAGTGAAATGGAGGCTGCCCGTTCAAGGCTCAAGGCCGATGAGTTTCTTAATTTGGATGCCATACTGGAGACTGTGATGCATCAGTTGGTGGTGCTGCCTCTGAGAGAGCATCTCTATGGCATCTTTGTGGATTATTATAAGCGTTCCGAGGACATACAATTGTTGGCCCAAAATGTCAAATATGCCTGCGAACGGGAAGCGTCTGATTTTGGCATAAGACCCACAGTCACGCCTCCATCGCAGGCTGCTCTGCGCATTATTGCGAATTTGTTGTGGCGCCTGCAAGAAGCCGAATTGCCCCTGGACAAATTGGAGCTGTTTTTGTGCATCATTTCGACTGTGTTCGATGCCACTGGCTGTCCACGCGGCCAGCAATTGGGTGCTGATGATTTTCTCCCCGTTCTCGTCTATGTGGTGGCCAAGTGTGGCTTTGTGGGTGCTGAAATTGAGGCCGAATTTATGTGGGGCTTGCTGCAGCCCACTTTGTTGAACGGGGAGCCTGGCTATTATCTCACAGCTCTGTGCAGTGCTGTCCAAGTGCTTAAAACCTTTATGGCTTCCGAGGGCGAGAATGGCAGTGGTTCGCTGGATGTAAGTTGAAAAGCTTTATGATTTTAGACTCTTGTAATTGATTGTAATTTGATTGCAATTCCAGTGGCGTTCGCCTGATCTGCCTGCTTGTTCGAGTGTGCTCCGTGTCATTATACCGGATGAGTGCAATGGCTCTTTGCAGACTCGCACCTTGCCCGTGCGTCCTCATACCACAACGCGCGAAGTTTGCCGCATTATTGCCCACAAGGCCCGCATTACCAATCCCCAGGACTATGCGCTGTTCAAGCTGGTCGATGGCGAGGAAACCTTGCTCACTGATGCCGAATGCCCCCAAGATGTACGCCTAGCGGCCAAGGGCAAGCATTGCATGTTGGCCTATAAGCGCATTGATGCCAAAATAGCCTGGCCCACCACACCACCGGGCAATTAAAAACCGAGAGAGAGAGAGAGAGACACACACACAGAGAGAAATCATTTAAACCTTTTCTTGCTCACTAACAAAAGAATATTTGATTAATAATTTATTATTATTACATTAAAATATGCTTATACTTAGTAGCTTGTAAGTAACACACACAAACACTCACACACACTCATTCTAACACACACACACAAACATACATTTAATGTGTACTAAACAAAACAGTATTGAATTAAGCAAATGTTTTTTTTTTTTGTCGGTTTATCTCTTATTATATATGATTTATTTGTTCGGTCAATTTGACTTGTGTGTTTTTTTTTTTTACCTACCTACTAATTAATGTTTACATTTACCTATATAACTAATCTAAATCTATAAATTTACATATATTTAATAAATATATAAATTATACATATACATAATACATGATAATTATTTAACATATTTACCTAAATATTAAACATAAAGAGTAGAAATTTCCATATTGTGTATATTCATAGAATTTTGGTAAGACAAGTGAAAATGAAGAAGAATAATATCAATTTTTAATATGAATATATTTATATGTATATTCCACACAAAACTGACCAACAATTATACTAAAACAACAGTTCAATCATTCAAAAACAATCAAAAATGAAAATTAATAAAAAAAAAATACGTATAAAGAAAACATTTTAAAAACTTTTATTTTATATACCTACTTAAATAAAACTGCCAGGCATTCATCATATTATAATCATAAATCAAAAAAAAATTCATGGCTCCCCTGTGGCATTTATTATTGTTGTTTAAGCAAAAGAGACATAATTCTTTTTTTTTTTTTGAATACTTTGTAAAATATATGACTAATTAATTAGCAAACAAGAAAAAAAAACAATTTATAAACAATAAACATTTATTAATCGAAATATTACCTAAATGAAATCGTCTTTTATTCTTTATGTTCGCCTGGTATCGGTCAGACCGCTCCAACCTGTTTTACAAATACAAATCACCCCTAAAAGTATGCTACGATATAGTTACTAGTACAAATTAAATGTGTAAAGGGTATTTGATTTTCTGCAAATATTTAAAGAACTGGTAAGGATAGAGAAATGAAAACTACATTTCTTGACTCTACTCGACGTCCTCTTTCGTTTGATACCGCATTTGTCCATATTGGTGCAGTTTTTAAAAGTCATCAAATTTTGCAGTCACTTGTAAGGATTTTTTTAGTGTGCAACAGTTTTCTGCATATATTTTGAGAACCGCTTGAGATACAGAAATATCAATTACATATTCTGACTCCTCTGAACATATGCTTTCGTTTGATATGCCATTTGTCCATATCTGACCAGTTTTTCATCGGGAAAACAATGAAAAACCAATTCGTGAAAAACAACGGATAATTACCTATTTTCAGCTATTAAAAAAGGACCTACAAGGACAAACGGCATATCAAACGAAAGATAATTTTCAGGCGAATCAGGATATGCAATAAAAATGCCAGTATCTGAAGCGGTTCTTAAAATATATGCTAAAAACTGTTGTACCCCAAAAATAACTTTAAAAAATTTTGACAAATTTCATAATTTTAAAAAATCGCACCAATATGGACAAACGGCATATCAAACGAAAGAGGACGTTGAGTAGAGTTAAGAAATGTAATTTATATTTCTCTATATTTAACAGTTCATTAAATAATTGTTGAAAACCAAACAAAACTAATTTATATTTTATTTTATTATTTTTTGGACATGCTATACATCATTTGAAGGGTAATTTTATGCAGACTTGAGATAAAATGTCATTTAAGTTGTATCTTAATTATCCTAAGAGTTGTGGCAAAAACTTTAAAGAAATGCAAATACTTAAAATTAAATAGAGATTTTTTTTCGATATATAAATCGGAAAGGACACTTGGTTAAATTCTTATTAAACATTTTGCAATTAATTTAATAATTTAATTTAATACTTTCATCTATGGGCCTTAAAGAAACGCGCCGTGGTGGCCTGAATGGCACCAAAGTTGGCCTCCACCAAATGCCGGGCAATCCAGGCCGGTAACTTTTGTTGTATGCGTGGATTTTTATAGCGTTCGTCCAACAGATAAACACAGGCATAATCCCGTATATGACGAACCGAACGACCAATACATTGATTCACAGCCTTCATACAGAGATTCTCATAGTATTCGTTGCCGGTACCAGGACCCAAGGTATCGTCTAAGTGACGCATACGCTCTTGCAGTTCGGTGGCATAACGATTCGGATAGGGCAGGCCGACAACAATGACGCCACGACCCAAATTATCGGCAAAATTTAAACCCTCAGACAATTTGCCACCCACAACACTGAGCAACAGGGCGCCGTTTTGAGATGTTTTAATTTCCTGGGCATATTGGGAAAGCAATTGATCCACATTGCCGCCAGCTGACTCACGGAAAATGCGTTTACGCTGGTTAATTCGTTCGATTGCACCGCACTTAATAAAATGGGCATAGACCAATTCCAGATAGTCATAAGAAGGTAAAAAACAAATTAGGCCACCTGGCAAAACACTAGACAAATTCTGCAAGACCATGGCAAGTTCATTGAGCTGAAGGAAACAAGGAAAATTAATTGAATTGTAAGCAATCTTCGATTTCAATTTAACCAACCATTAAAGGACTGCCACGTTGCTTATAGCTAAAGCAAAGGGCAGCATTTGTGGGTCCATTGGCCACCACGAAGGGCAGCACAGCATCCGATGGAACCACATGACTGTAAAACCTTTGGACGACACGCTCCGAGCAATGGCGAAAGAGCTGCGCAGTCAGCTCATTTGTGGGCTGCATGGTGCCACCAGCTATGATAATCTAAAAAGGCAATTTCTCTTATTAATTTAGTCAAGTTAATTGCAGTTTACTTACCGCCCGCGCTTCGGCTATAATATCTGCAAAATGTTCTTCGGGATTCAATAGCAAGTACTTGAAACTGGCCGTTTCTAGATTAATTAAAACACGTCCATCTGCCGCATTGCTGGTGAGTGTCTCCAAAAAGGCCAAAAGTGGATGAATCGGCGAGGGCAAATTCATAACAATTGGCTTTGTTTTGGGCGTTTCCTTTTGCTCCTCCTCCTTCTCCTCTAATTTACGTTTACTTGTTGCCTTCTGCTGATGCTGATTGGCCAATCGTTGGAGCAACTGTTTCCTCGCTGGTTCTACATTCTCACTGGGCCTGGGTTCGTTTTGCATTTGCCTGCTGAAGCCATGGAGTTTCTGGGCAAAACGCGTACGGCCACAAAACTTCAGCAGACCAAAGAAATCAATGTTGAAAAAGTCCCCCTCCGAGCTTAATTCGTAGGTGGGTAAAAGTCGTGTTTTTTGCTGGCCATCTTCGTTGATTTCCAGTAATTTGAGCAGACGTTTAACCACATAAAGCAATTGATTAATGCTCAAAAGATTCGGTGTACTCAGGCGGCGGGCATAGCGTTGCTTATAGCCCGAGATTTGATCACGGGCCAATTCCAATTGACTGCGACTCAGCTCACAGCTATGCAATTGGGCAATGCTGTCCAGCAAATTGTGGGCCTCGTCCACAATCACAATGGAGCCACGCAAATTGAGGCCATTTTGCTGGCGAGCCTGGCGTTGCAAGAGCAAAGGATAAGGCAGTAAAATGAGTTGGGCCTGAGCCTGGGCAGCTCGTGCCGCATAATAAGAGCAGCCATTGCAGTCAGAGCCTGTGGCAGATAATTCCTCAATGTCCAGTGGCTCACAGAGAGCCGAATCGCTTACAATTTGCATAGCCGTGGAATTTTTATATTCGCATTTGTTTGACTCAGTTAGGCGGGGTTTTTTCTTGGGATTCGGCTGAGATTTCTGCTTGGCCAAATCCAAACAACGCTCGTTCATAAGCGCCACACTGGGTAGACGACGCACCTGGGGATTGGTGCACAATTGCTGGCGAGAGCCGAGAGTGACACAACGCACAGTTTTGGCATGGCCCGTCTTGCGCAATTCGGCCACAATTTGAGCCAGTTGAGAGTGTGTGCGACTGCAATAAAAGATTTGCACATCCTGATAATAATCCTCTACAGACTCAGCTGGCTCTGCTTCTGTTTCTTCCTCATCCGATGAAAGAGATTCCGTTTCAATTTCCTCAGTTTCCTGTTCGCCCGCCTTGTGTGGTAATCTGTTTGTTGGCTTTTGATTTGCCCGGCGTTTGCGTATCTCGGCCAATTGTTGCTCTCTTTTTTGTAGCAACTCGCGCAATTTGCGCAATTGCTGCAATTCAATTTTCTGTTTCTGTTCCTCACTTTGTGCGGTAATCCAATCGTCGACTTGCTCATTGGCCGCCTGCAATGAGCGCAATTCTTTCTCCACCCTGGCAATGCGTTCCCACAACTCCTCACGTACCAGTTGCTCATGTTGCTGTAGCCAGGTGAGGGCTCCGCAAGTCAAAGTCAGAGATTTCCCCGTGCCAGTGGGACTCTCAAAAATGCCAATTTGCTTGCGTTCCAGCACTAGAAATAACTCCTGCATCAATTCCTTTTGTATTTCATATGGTTCATAGGGAAAACCATAATCCAAGGGAACGCTGAGCACTTTGCAAGGCGAATATCTGGCCATTATTCTTCTTTTTTTTTTGTTTATAAAAGCCGCCTCATCTTTTACAGTTTCAGAGTTGCAAACTTTTGACAGGCGGTCTTCTCTCCAAAATTGATATAGATCGTTATCGGACTGATGTTAGTGAAAGCTAGATGGCGCCTTTTGTAAATCAATTTCGATAGAATAATCGATTTACAAAAGCACCATCTATGTTTGAATTTTTCTACAGTATGACCAGGTTTTACCAAGAACACTTTTCAAATATATTGCTTTGTCTGGTAAAAAACTGAAAGTTTGATAAAAATTGTATATTTTAATTCTAAATAATTAAAAATAATTATGTAAAAATTTGATAAAAATAAAGTACATCCTGAGAACAATTCACATTGATACGTTTGGCTTTTGCCATTCACATATTTTACTCATTACCGTCACTAACGTAAATGTCAAGGACATAGGACATCCAAAACAACATTAAAAAAGCATAACAAAAACAAAGAACGCATTAAATTTGATTTGATTGTAACAGGATTTGGATTCCTGTTCGTGTTTGTGGCCATGTCAAAAAGTTTATATACTACAGCCTCCTCCTCTTCGTCGTCGTCCTCGTCGTTGCCGCCATCTAATTACGTAGGAAATGAAAATGTCATAGCGGCATCCCACACAATTCCCGAAATGCCCGGTTGCATGAATGCAGCAGCAGCAACCGCAGCGACCACCTCCGCCTCTGCTTTATACACCGCCCACCAGGTGCTGCCACCAGGATTATCAAATGGCACAGCTTCTGCCCAATCAACAACAACAACTACAGCAGCAGCATTGACCACAACTATACCAATGCACGGAGGAGGAGGAGGAAAAACTAATGAAGTGGGAGTCGTTAACATTTTGACACCGAATTATCCAAGCGGACAGACAACAAGCAAAATATCCGAACTTTTGCTAATGGGCGCAGGTGGAGGTGGAGGCGGAGGCGGCGGAGAGCAGCAGCCACAGCATCCACTATGGCTCTCCTCGCTGCATAGTGTGATTTTCATTATTACCTGCGCCTTGGCCGTTTTCATTTTGTTCCGCAATGTTTTAACCTGGTAAGTGTGTGTGTGTGTGCGTGTGAACTGATCAAAAAACAAGAGAGAGTAAAAAGAGGGGAAAGCTTCTTCTTCGTTCCAGTCTCATAGTCGTCGTCGCAGTCGACGTCGTTGTTGGCGCTGCTTTGTTCTGAGCTGCGCTTCCCATTTTCATGTCTAAAATTTCAGTTGCTTTGCGTCCAACAACGGGAACGGCATACATTTATATTTTTTTGTTCGTTTCTTTGAGTTCATTTTTAAGTTGGACTTTGAGAGAGCTTGTGAAAGTTGTAGTCGTTTTTGTTTTTTTTTTTTTTTTTTTTAAGAATGGATCAGTTAAACGAGCTGTTTTGTTTTCTTTCTTTAAACACTAGGCATCTGCAAAGCTTTTGGGGAGCCTCTGGTGATTTTTGGCAAGCTCAATGGGATAAATTCATTGATAGATTTGGTAAGTTATTAAATTCAAATTCCTTTACGCAGACGCCTCTGCACACACACACACACAGAGATTTATTTGTTTGTCTTCACACTTCCACATACGCAAATCTTCTTCACAAAAAAAAACCTTTGCTAAAAAGAATGATGGAAAAAGAAAGAAATTGATTGGCCAAGTTTAAATGTACTTGAAGTTATCACAAAAATTGCGCTTTTTTTTGTTGTTTTGCGCAACAAAACCAACAAAGACACACAATCAAAGTTTTGCTGTCTGCTTTGTTTATTAATTTGCAAACAAAAACAAACATACACACACACACAGAGAGACACACTCACAAAAATAAACAGAGAAATGTGCATATCTCTGGGTAAATTGATACGTGACGGCAAGGGGCAGGGAGACAGAGAAAGAGAAAAAGAGATCGCTCACTGTGATCAGTTACAATAACAAAAAAATTTAGTCATACATTTTAAGACCCTTTTTTATTTTTATTTGAATTGTAGTAGCAAATACGATTTATTTTTGTTTTATTTTATTTATTTTTTTTTAATTTATTTCATTCAAAAAAAAAACTAGTTAAAAAAAAATAATTAAAAATTAAAAAAAAATAATAAAAAAGAGTGCAAAACTTTAAAAAAAAGACTTAGTACTTTTTTTTTATTAATTTTATTGCATTTTTAACACAAAAAAAAATTTAAGAAAAAATTTTCTAATTTCCCTTTTATTTTAATGAATTTTTAAGGCAACTTCTTAAATTTATCAAATATATTTGGCAATTTGTTTTCAATTTTGTTTTTTCTTTACTAAAGAATACCTAAAATTGTCTAGGAAACAAATCGATTTGCCAATACAATTTTAGACAATTTTAAAGCCAAAGAAAAAAAGAATAGGTACAACTAAAATTGTCAAGTCAAGCAGAATTTTTCAAAGTATTCAATTAATTTTACACAGGCGACGATCCCATGATGCTTTGGGTCTTTGGCACAACAATTTTTACCATAATTGTGTATTGGAGTGTGGGCGGAATTTATACATTTATGGATCTGACCAATATGCCAGCCTGTTTACGCAAATATAAAATTCAACCGGGCACCAATGAGCCAGTCGAAGCCAGCCGTTTACTGAATGTGAGTGAAAATGTGAACAATTAATCAAATCAATTTAATGAAAAAACCTTTGACCTTTCTGTTTAGGTTATTTGGCGTGTCATTTGCAATCAGATATTTGTGGGCATACCAATTGCATTTCTAAGCTACAAACTGATGACTCTGCGAGGATTAAGCGATATCCGTGAGCTGCCAGCCTTTCACTGGGTCTGCTTTGAGTTGACCATTTGTATATTGATGGAGGAGCTGGGCTTTTATTATTCACATCGCCTGCTGCATCACAAAAACATTTACAAGTTTATACACAAGCAGCACCATGAGTGGACAGCGCCCATCTCGGTGACGGCGATTTACTGTCATCCCATTGAGCATATATTCAGTAATCTGTTGCCACCGTTTTTGGGCGTATTCCTGATGGGCAGCCATGTGGCCACGGCCTGGTTGTGGTTCGCCTTGGCCATATTATCCACACTGAATGCCCATTCTGGTTACCATTTGCCATTCTTTCCCAGCCCGGAGGCCCATGATTTTCATCATTTAAAGTGAGTCACAAAGTCACAAAGCAGGTTTCAATTTATTTAATTTAAAGCTTAATTTATGTCTGTTTTCCCTGGCCAGATTCAACAATTGTTTTGGTGTGCTTGGCGTCCTGGATCGTTTGCATGGCACAGATTCACTTTTCCGTGCCACCAAATCATATACACGACACATTATGATGCTGAGCTTTGTGCCACCCCGCGATGCTTTTCCTGACTCGACCATGAAATGAACAAAAACAAAAACAAATGCAATTTAAATGGCTTGGTTCTTTGCTTTAATTCCTTTTGTCTTAAGTTTTAAATCACAGCTTTTTTGTGTCGTCTGTCTCAGTGTCAAACACTTGAACCAATTAGATTTATATAATTTAGTTATTATACAATATATATTTATAAATTCAATGTGATAAAAAGAAGTCAACATCGATTTTATAAAAATTAGCAGCACATTTAGGCGCTGACAAAGAAATAAATGACAAAAAAAAAACTATTAGTTGTTATATGTTGAAAATTGTTCATGTTTTACATTCCTGTCCTGGTGCACAGCACAAATTCAAAACACACACACACCTTAAAGGTAATTAAAGCTAAATGTATTGTATTTATTTGTTTATGCAATGAAAAGACAAAAATAAATGTATTTATGAATGCAATGAAAAGAAACAAGTTTTATTTTTTAGCTTTAAATCTTATACTTGAACTTTAATCCCCTGCGTCTTGTCACCAAGCAGGAGGAGACGCTAGCCAAAATTAAAACTAATCTATTTTGACTATCAATATATGTACAATATAAAAATAAGTAAGCACTTGTACAATTACCTATATATTTGTGCACTGCCTAAATAATAAATAATCTATTATTAAATTCATAAACATGCTAAAATTGATAAGAGGGGAGCAAAGTTTTTAATCTAGCAAAATTCTTAGGGCTACCTACTCCCTAAATATTGAAATAATCTTATCAAAACCAAGTGTTAGTTATGTCCGAAACGATTTAGTATAGATTTTGATTTGGCTTAACCAAATTGACGCGCACAGTCAAAGTTGGCACAACGTTCAAGTTGAAGTTGAAGATGGAAACTCTGTTGATCCGTTGGCGTCTTTTGGGCGATGGCCTGCAAAATATTTGGAATGATTTTCTGGACATTGTCGGCGATAATCCCATGAAATTGTGGGTGCTCGGCAGTTGTCTGGTCATTTTTAGTATTTATTGGCTATATGCTGCCATTTTCCTTGTAATGGACGTAACCAAATTTCCGCGTTTCCTTTACAAATACAAAATTCAACCCTTGCAAAATGATCCCGTTGACTTGGCACGTCTCTGGCGTTGCATTAAAGTGGTCCTCTTCAACTTGACTGTGGTGAATTTGGCCACCAGCTATGTGCTCTTTGGCTTTTGCCTCAAATGGGGCCATAGCAAGGAAGTCCGTGAGTTGCCCACATTTGGCCGTGCCCTGCGAGATGTGGCCAGTTTCATAGTCCTCGAGGAGATTATGTTTTACTATGCCCATCGCTTGTTGCATCATAAGGCCATTTATAAATATGTGCACAAGAAGCACCACGAGTGGACAGCGCCCATAGCCGCTATTACTGTGTATGCCCATCCTGTGGAGCATGTGGTGGCCAATTTATTGCCAGTGGGTCTGTCGTTGGCCATCCTGGACTCTCATGTGATTGTGGCCTGGTTGGTATTTGCCCTGGCCCTCATCAATTCCATTAGCGATCATGCGGGTTACAATTTCCCCTGGTCGGCGAATTCAGTGCGTTTCCACGACTATCATCATGCCAAGTGAGTATTAATTATTGCTTAAACTACAATATAAATGTAATAATAATGAATGTCTTTTCTTTGCTATTTAAAAGATTTAATTACAATTTCGGTGTAATGGGCTGGCTAGATAAATTGCATGGCACCTACAGAGAGGCTAACAAAGCTGCTGCTGTCCCAACCACAATTAGTGGCAAAGTTAAGTTGGCCTTGGGTCCCAAAAAATCCCAGAAAAAGAAGACCAAATAAAACAATAATTGAAATTGTGCTCAAATAAAAAACTTTAAATTTGAATGGTATTTTAAAATCGGACCGCTTTACTGTTAGTGCTGCCAGATGGCCATAAACGTTGCCCACTTGTCACAAGACTCTATGAGTATTCATCGTTATCGAACATGATGCGTTCAGATTTGATTTCAATAATTGATCTGATTTTGATGAACTTAGAGTTGATTTCGATGAGTTCAGAGCTGATTCTTGCGATAAGCTTATCGATAGAGCATGTTGTTGAAACAATCAAACATCGATATAAATATTTATATATATTTGTGCTCTGTGCAATGCATTTATGAAAAAACAAGTTAGGGCTCGGAAATTTAAAGTGGGTTAAGAATTAAGTTTTCTTACCTCGAGTAGTGCGCGTGTGGTCTGACATTTCGGCGGTTAGATTTTTTTTTTTTGCAACTGTTTGTTTGTTTGTGTGTGTGTCTGTGTGTGTTTGAGCGTGCGTGTTTTTTTGCGGCGTGCTGTTGTTGTTGTCTGGTTGGCTGATGTGTGTGCGTGTGTGCTGTGCTTGCTCCACATTTAAGTGAATATAATAACATATACATATATATATGACAACGTTAAATGCCGAATCTAGCATATTATTAATTAAATCTAACAATTAAGTGTTAAATCAAAGATACAAAAAGAAAAATTTAACTAGAAGAGCGGAGTGAGTGTAAAAGCAAACGAGAATTGATTGTAAAAAAAGCATACCAATCCCAACCCTTTTCTTTTAAATAGCAATAGCCTTAGCCTCCAAAAAGCGGTATACTTTTTTTTTATACCCACCAAAAAGTGAAGAAAAACAACAACCAAAACCAAATCAAACGCGCTTCTCTTTGCGCGACAACGACAAAATGGATTTAATCAATAAATTCACTGATGCATTCTGGAGTACGCACATTTGGTTACCGCCAAATACAACATGGGCGGATATTGCGCCCGGCTCTCGTCCAGATGTTGTCCATGCAAATTACAAGGACCTAATATGGCCCATACCCTTGGCGTTAGTGGTTATGCTGGTGCGTTACACATTGGAGCGGTAAGTGTCTACACACATACATATATTTACATTTACAGTTGGCAACAACAATATAAATACACACATGTTTGTATGTATGCGCAATTTTATGCCCTTTTTTAGAGCTTGAGCTTTTTTTTTCTAGCGTTTTTGCCGCCTATTCATTAACTGTGTAACAGTAAATTCTCATTCACGTTGAGAAACACAGAAAGCCAGCACATTTGAATTACGGTCATTGTAAGGCGCCCTCGCCCTCCCAGACACACCCACACTTTCTTATGTACATTACATACATACATATATACATACTTCTATATACATAGAATGTACAGTAATCCAAGTGACTACTTTGTGTTGTGTTGCCACCACCAAAACCATCATCTCCATTTATTTATTTTTTATATTCATTTTACTTTTGGGCCAAACATAACCTCACGTGGAAACGCCCAACATTCTGAGTGCGGTAGTTTTGCATTTGTATGTGTGTGTTTCTGTTTGTGTGAAGAGTAGCCAGTGGCGGCGCTTTTGTTGCTGCCGCACCGCTCTGCCAGCGTTTGCTTTGCAACTTCCTTTCTTGTGGCATTTTTGCTCTTGGATATTTTTCTCATACATTTTATAATGATGTTTCATCTTCCACACAAATCGGAGCATAAACATGTTTACGATAATAAATTGTTTAAATAAAACACAAACGCACACACAGCGTCGATTGCATGCCTGAGAACAGTTGGCTGGGAGTGCTCAAAATCAAGAATAAATATTTACACATTTTAGTTGCTAAATGTCCTCAATTTAGTTTAATTTTTTTTAATGTATTTCTGTGTTTTTTTTTATCTTTAGTTTGTAGGTTAAACCTTGAAAATTTTCACACTCTACTAATTTTAATACATGCCTAAATAAATTAAAAAGCATGAGTAAAATAAATGAGCTGTTAAAAATCAAAGGGAAGTTCAAATTAATTTTTTTTCTTATTAGGCTAAAATATCGATTGATCCTTTTGATCAGCATTAGCAACCTTGACTATCGAGTTCAGATCATCCTTATTAATGGGACTTATCGAATAGTTCACAATAACAGAGCAGTAGGTCAGAATAAACAAATATCAATAAATATCTCTGTGAAATTTGACCCACTGTGCATAAAACTATTTGTCGTTTTTTTTTTAGGCCAATTAACCCATGCGACGACGACGTCGCTTCATTTAACTTTGGTTTTACCTACTAAAATAACACCTTGTACACAATTGAGCTCAACTATTGCAGTAAGCTGAGAATGTGTGTGTCTGTGGTTGTTTGCTTGTATTTGCACGAGTGCTTGGGATTTGCGTGCAATGCCATTTGTATATTTGCATGTAAAATAGTTGTAATTTCCCATTATTACAAATACTGCCATGTTGTTTTTTTGTTGTTTGCATCAGTGTTGTGCAGTTCTGCAGTAATTTTGAAGGTGGACCTAAAAAAAAACTTCAGTTTGGTGTTGTTGGTATTTCTTTGCGTCATTTGCATAAATTTGAATTTCGGGGTTGTCCAGTTTAGTTATTAGTTTTTTTTTTGTTTCTTTATCGACATTCGCTCTCGCTTTTAAAAACGAGAATTGCTTTTCAGGGTCATTTATTTATTACTTACATATATATTTTTTGAAGTTTATTGATACTTTGCATTTTTGGTGTTATTTCAAATGTCATCAGTAACCTTTATAATGCCATAAACTATGTTTAGTTTTAGGGCCTTATTATTATTTTTTTTTTATACCCAAAAGTAGTAACTTGAATTATTTCACAAGATAAGATTTGTACTAACTCGGGAAAATTATTTATATCAATTTGATAATGTTATCTGCATAACTTTTGATATCAATGAGTGTGTGTGTGCGTGTGTGGATTTTTATGCGTTTGTCATGATCGACTCATAACGGTTTTAGGGTTTTGTATGACTCAGCTTTTAATTGCGAGAGTGGGAGAGACAAATGGAGAGTTGCTGCGCTCTCAAAGAAATTTATGCGCTCTCTCTTCTAACTTTTACTACTTCCTTAAGTTTCACTCTCAATCTCACAAGTAAATGGACCGGGACCACATCGACCCGGCAAAGAGAGCGGCGCACGCCGCGGCATTAGTCAAATTCAAAGCTAATTTACACTAAACAGCAAAGAAAATGAGACGGAATCAAAATAAATGATTTTACTGATTTAAAATTGAAGAAAATGGTGCTTGAATCACAAGAAGTTTCTTAAAATATTTTGGGAATTTACTGTCAACATTTTTTAAATAACAACTTTGATTTTAGGCATTCCAAATGGCTTTCAAAGATTTTAATATAAAATAAACACATGGAAGCCACAAAAAACTGTTTGAAAACGCCTCTAATTTAAATGACAATAAAAAATATTGAAAAATGTGTCATTAAATATTAGTTTTAGAATTATTATTTTGGTAATGTTTTAAAATTAATAATAAATAATAATACCTAATAATAAAAAAAAATTCTAGAGACAGCTAGAAATATAGGAAAAACAGCAGACAAAAAATAAGGCAATTAATAAATCACCTAGTCTATAAAAACAATTTTTGTATTACAGTGTTATTTAAATAACCTTTTTCCACACACACGCAAACACTTGGTATATATACTTACATATGTATTTATGTGTGTTTATATGTGTGTTTTAGCTTTAGCTAAATCTAATCTTGCTTTTTTGTACCGGCATTTTTATTATGTAAGCCGTTTTTTTTTATTCTTCTGTATATTATTATTTTACGTTAGTCAGTTAAGATCTTTATGAAAATCTCGAAATAAAAAAAACATTTTAATGGCGCTGATTGCAGCTTTGACCCATTTTTCGTTGCCTTTTTTTTATCTTTTTTATCGATTTGTAATTACTAATTATATAGAAAATAAAATGGTAGCTAGGTAATTAAAAATTAATTAAATTTGTTATTGTGATTTTATTTCATTTTTATTTTGAATATGAGTACATTATACCGCCCCAGTACTCCCCAATTAATATGATAAAACTTTTGGAATTTCGTT
The DNA here is from genome assembly GCA_035078625.1 of Scaptodrosophila scaptomyzoidea. Classification (NCBI taxonomy): domain Eukaryota; kingdom Metazoa; phylum Arthropoda; class Insecta; order Diptera; family Drosophilidae; genus Scaptodrosophila; species Scaptodrosophila scaptomyzoidea. The sequence continues at coordinate 40,381 of JAWNPY010000112.1, forward strand.
ATCGCTGAGGGCAGAGTTGACTAATTTTTTGAGTTCTATGCACTTGAAACACAAGAATAAAATTAAATAAAATAAACGTATGTTTTCCTTCCCTTTAAAATGAGTCATATTCACATATTTCTTCTTCTTGTTGTTGTTGTATTTGTCGCGCAATCATTTGCGTGTTGTATTATCATCAACAAGCGAAAATAAATCCACAGGCAAAAAAAAACATACGACATGAATATGAATAGATGAATATGTGTGTGTATACACTGATAACAGTATAAAATTAAAATTAAAATAAAAAAAAAAATTACACTGCAAGTCAATGATCATATAATAGGTATATTAATTTTGTGCATTGACCATTTTAACATTTGATAATCAATTTTAAATACATGTCATTGTGCAGATTACAACTGTTCATGAATATATATATCATAATTGCCAGAGATTTTGACTTGATCCTCCAAAGATCACAGTGTTTTTTTTTTTTCGTTTTGCTCATTCGTTGGCTGCCACACAAAAGAAAAGAAAACATTTTAATTAATTTTATTTATTGGTTTAATTTGAATTGTATAACCTTGAGAAAGAGAATTGAAATTTGACTTGATTTAACCTAAAATATTGAATTTTCTTGGATTATTATTTTTCAGAGTTTTATTCTTTTTACATTCGACACAGTTAATTGTAGTTTTTTTTTTAAACAGTGCTTAAATTATTACAAGTTCTTTTGTTCCTAAGCTCTAAATTACTAGAAAATAATAATTTAAAAATATAGAAGTAGCTTCTGGATTCAAGTTCGCTTAGCATATAATTAATTAATCGATCATTTCTGTTATCGCTTTTCTCTTCAGGGTCTTTTTTTATAGGAAAAAAAACCCTTCACACTTGTTTAATTTTACTGAAAAGTTGAAAAAGAATTGTAAAACTCTCTGATCAATAGGAATACATTTACATATTTTTGGGTATTGATAAAGAGCTACGTATAATAAATTCTTGGGATAGTTTCTTTTACGTCATTCGCTATTGTTGTCATTCATTAAAGTCGATAAACACGCAGGCCCAAACCAATTTCTAGGAAGTTGGTAGTTTTTTGTTTTTTTTGTGTAGATGCTGGTGGATTGGTTGACCATCATAATATAATATTATATTAATAACCAGTACACTTGTAAAAAGTCATTAGAAATTCATGAAATGTTCTTGCCCGGGAGCTGATTGCCTGATTGAATGACTGATTGCGTGGAGGAGTCCGTTTGTCCGTCCGTTCGATCAATATAAATTATTTATATTTATGCGGGTAAATCGAATTAAATTTGATGCAACTTGATTAAATAATTTATTTAATTGACTTCCTTACTCTTAATTTTTTATTTTGCATTGTGGACAAAAAGGGATTTTGATTTTAGGTACTACAATATAAAGAAATTGATTTCCGACTCGAAGTGGCAAACTAATTGACTATGCAAGAGAGGCGCTGGCTGGCACCTCAAAATCAAAATCGTACACGTGTCACCTGGAGAGTTCCAACAACATCTTAGAAGGTTTTGTTTTTTTGGTGATGAGAATTCATTAAAATGCAATACATGTGGCATAAATCATTTGCCTGCTTGCTGCTTGTTTATAAAATAGTTTCCAGTGTGGCTAGACAAATTTGCAAAATATTAAATACAAAAGAATACAAATAAATTTCCTACTTGTAAATTTGGTAATGCTCAATTGTCTCGAGTTTTATTTTATAATTCAAAAGGGTTTTGTGATTGCCTTCTCCAATTTATTATTTACCATGAAATTGAACCAACAAATCGAATTGAATTTAATGCCTAATCCAAATACACACACAGAATTATATACACATATTTATGATTCATTAGACTAATCTGGCATTTGTCGCATGTTGCTGGAACATTGACACATGGCACCTGTTCTGTTTTATTTTTTTCGTCTTATATAATCCTTGTTTAAAAAACTTGGCAAACCAATTAAAAATTCACGATAAGATAAGTTGGCTCTTAAAACGATCTCCGATTTCAAAAGTAAAACATACTTATTATAAACATTTGTTAAATGGAACCTCAACTCGAAAAAAAGAGAGGCTAATTTGAGATAGTTGATAAATTTAAGGCCCTTAAAAAACTTGTTTTTTAATCTCTATAAAATGTCATAGATTTCTAGATATTTTTGGCTTACTAGGTCTTACTCTCTCGTACTTTAATTTCAGACTTTTATTAATCATACCTGTAGAATATTTTCTATCTTTTGTTAATCACATTTTCTGCTCAATTTATGAAGCGAAATATTCCTAAAATTTTGTATGAATCAGAGTAACATCTTTTTAGATTATTCTGGTAATTAGTTTCAATCACAATTATATACTTTATGAATCAGCAATATATTTTTGACTAGTTACAACCTTTTTTCCTATGATTCCAGTTAGCAAGTGTCTAGTTTTATTTTTAATTTAATTTCTATATTCTTATAAACTATATACTCTCTGAACATATTTTTGTATATTCTATTATAGAAACTAATATAAATCAAAGTTATATTTATGACTATATATTCAGATTGTCTATAATTTATACTAATTATGTTTAATTCTTATATATTTTTCTAGGTTTTGGATATCACCAATTGGCAAATCATTGGGCATACGCAGTTCTAGACCTAAGAAAGCGGCAAATGTTCCTATTTTAGAGACAGCCTATGCCAAATCAACGCGTTTGGATCATAAATGTGTAAGTGAAATTAATAAAAATATATGGGTATATATTTATTTAATTTTTAATATTTATTTTGTTATATTTTATATAGCTGGCCCCGCTATCCAAACAGGCCGATATGACCGAACGTCAAATTGAACGCTGGTGGCGTTTGAGAAGGGCCCAGGACAAGCCCTCAACATTGGTTAAATTCTGTGAGAATACGTGGCGTTGCATATATTATCTATATAGTTTTATATTTGGCGTTATTGTGTTGTGGGACAAGCCATGGTTCTGGGATGTTAAAAGCTGTTGGTATGGTTATCCACATCAGGTAAAAATAGCTCAACTAAAATTGAAGAAAATGTTCAATTAATTGGTTTGTTTTTTTCTAGTCTGTGACAAATGATATCTGGTGGTATTATATGATTTCAATGTCATTCTATTGGTCCTTGACTGGCACTCAGTTCTTTGATGTGAAACGAAAGGATTTCTGGCAAATGTTTATCCATCATATGGTTACATTATTATTAATGTCACTCAGTTGGGTATGCAATTTGCATCGTGTAGGATCATTGGTTTTGGTTGTACACGATTGTGCTGATATATTCCTTGAGGCGGCTAAATTAACCAAATATGCCAATTATCAAAAGCTATGCGATGCCATATTTGCTATATTTACAGTAGTTTGGATTGTAACACGATTGGGTTTCTATCCACGAATTATTTATAGGTAAATAATAAATACCCAAAGAGAATAATTACAAATGAAGTTAAATGAATTATAAATGTAATCATTTTTAGCTCTTCTGTGGAAGCACCACGTATTTTACCCATGTTCCCAGCCTATTACATATTCAATTCATTGCTATTGATGCTTTTGGTATTGCACGTCATCTGGACATATATGATTTTGAAAATTGTCGTTGACTCTTTGCAAAAGGGACTTGTAAGTATTTAAATAAAGTTTAAATGATCCCTATTAATTATGCTCTTTGGTTTCCCTTTCAGATGTCTGGTGATATACGTTCTAGTGATAGTGAGGATCTCACAGATAGTTCGGAAAATACGCGTGTGGCCAATGGTTCAACGCGTTCGAAATCTAAAGCGAATGCGAGTGGTGCACCCGGTGATGGATTGACTCAGCGCAAGTCACAGTTTAATAGTGATACCAATAATCACACAAAGACAACAGAGACAACAACAACAACAATAGCAACATAAGCAAATTGTTTAATGGTTATTTATCTATCCATTTATATTTAACCAAATTCTGTGGCCCAAAACAGTAACCGTAACCAGTTGAAAAAAAAGAACAACATCAGCAGCAGCAACAACAACAACCAAACCAGTTCAGAACAGTTTTTTTATGTTAATTATTATTTTTTTTTTTTTATATAAAACTAATTTTTTAATTACAAAAGAAAAAAACAAAAAAAAATACAAAAAAGAAAAAGAAAAAAAATTGAATAAATGGATTAATATGTAAGCGCAATTAATAATAATAAAAAACTTTATATTTTCGTTGCAAGGCTATAAAAACATAAACTTTAAAATATAAAAATTAATAAATACATAAGAATACTATTTATTGCAAACAACAACAACAAAATAAACTTAAATGGGGGTAAATGTTTTTCAAATTTTGCTTACAATTTTTAAATGATTTTTTTTTGCGCGTTATAATTAAATTTAAACTTTGCATTTAAAAAAAAATCAAATACAAAAAAACCAAAACCAAATATATAAATTTCAAATTGCAAAAAAACAAAACAAAATTTAAAAAATTACAATACAAAATATAATCAATTATATTTAATCCGCTTCGCAAAAATAAATTTTAAATAAACAATTAAAAAAAAATAGAAATAATTTATTGTAAATATTACCCAACTCTTTCCAAAATTATACAATCAAATATCTAAAAGAAAAATTCAATAAAATAAAACAAAAAAAATTAATTACAAACCAAGAAAAGCCAAAATAAAAATTCAAGTTTCAACATTCTTAAAATTTGGGCAATTTCCTGGGAGTTTTTGAAGCTAAAGAAATATCATTTCAGGCCTATAAATTTTAGTTAATCTTTCAAATTAAATGTCTTTCATGTTGAAATGTAATGAAAAATGTTTTTCTATTAATTTCGGGGAGTTTTATTCTCTTTTTATCAAGATCTTTTTTCTTTAAAACTTGGAAATGGCATAAATTCATGAATATTTAGAAAAACTTGTAGGTAAAGATTGAAAACTGGAATTATAAAGCGAAAAATACCAGATCGATTGGAAAACAAAAATAATTAAATAAATAAAATGGATTTACTAAAATCTGGACCAGAATAGGAATAGGTTTGAATTTTACTTTAACTTAATCTTATTTATATTAGGTATCAAAAATCGTCAAAACAAATATTTTTAGAAAGAGACAGAGAGCGAAAATGATTGAAAGAGTGAGATGGAATTTACTAAAAACGCATCACATTTACATTTGTCCTTTTTATATGAGTTTTCTTTTATTATTGTTTTTTTTATTGGTCTTAATTACATTTGTGTTTGTATGTATGAATTGGTTTAGTATTGATAGCCATCTGGTTGATAGGGTCGAGCAAAGGGAACTGGGGCAAATGGAACTGGCGGTGGACGCCAATTTGTGGGTGGCGGTGGTCTTGGGGGCGGTGCAGGCATACCGGGCGGGGCCCAGGCGTTCGGGGGCTGCATCATTCGCGGTGGCGGTGGAATGCCCATGCTGGGTGGCAGCGGCGGTTGTCCCCCGGCCATGGGAGGCAGCGGTGGCGGCGGTATAGTGGCTGGGAAGGGCGCTGGCTGCGGCACTGGCGGTGGCGGAGCAATCATATTCATGTTTGGCGTTGACACGGGGACCACAGGCGGAGGTGGTGCCATCATGGGTGGCGGCGCCATCATCTGGCCGGGCATTACGTTCATCATATTCTGAACGGGGGCATCGGCAAACAGTTGATGTGGTCGATCGGCATGGGCCGAGGGATTTTGGGCGGCCAGCAGACGTTCGGCCGCTGAGCCATGTCGCTCGCCCTTGGAGTCCTTCTTGAAGGCATACGACACGGATATGGGACGATTGCAGAGATATTGTCCGTTCATGGCATCCATGGCCGCATCGCTGGCCTCGAAGCTGGCAAAGTTAATGAACGCAAAGCCCTTGGAGTTGCCCGTTTCGGGGTCTCGCATGATCTTCGGTGTCTGGAGTATCACACCGAAGGCCGAGAAGGTGTCATAGAGCAGTTTCTCATCCACTTCCAGGTCCAAGTTGCCTATGAATATATTGGCGCCCACGTCCAAGTTCTTTTGATGGGCCGAGGCCTTATTTACACGTATCGGCTTGCCATACAACTTAATCATATTCATTATTTTAATGGCATAGTCAGCGTCCTCCTCGCTGAGAAACTCCACAAATCCGTAGCCTTGGTGCATTTGTGTGACGCGATCTTTTGGCATGTGAACATTCACTAAACAAATAAATACAGGCAGTTAATCTTTAATTAAATTTGGAGACAATTCTTGCCTTACCCACGGGTCCGGCCTGCACAAATAGTTCCCAGAGCAAAGTTTCCGATACTTTGTCGTCCAAGCCACCGGCATAAATTGTGGCATCTGTTTTTGAACGGAAGCATACATTAATTTGATGGTTTTAAATTGCAGAGGAATTACTTACCTTGATTCCGTTCAGCAATGGGACCTGCGGCCATTTTTGAACAGTCTTTTTGTTATTTATTTATAATTCAGTACTTTTTTCTGAGGCGCAGGCAAACCGACAACGTTTATAAGCGGCCAAAAATGTTTGCTGGCTTAGGGTTGCCAGTGTCGACCAAAATAAATGCATCAAGTTTTTGTTTAGCTGGACTGAATTTAAATTTAAAATACATAAACACATACGCTTTTTGTAATATAAAAATAAATCTCTTTTAAGCCTTAATTTAAACAATTTAAAAAACAATTAAATTTAATTAATAATATTTTGTGGCTATCGAGTATTCGAGTCAGCTGGAACTATCGATATCATTGTTGCTTGATATCGATAGTGCCATCGATTGTTTTCCAGCTCTACTAATTTTTATGTAATGTCACTCATCACTTTGTGTCGTTTGTTATAAGCAAAAAAGCAAAGCAAGAGAAAATTCGTGCTAGAAACCAAACCAAAGAAACGAGAGTAACTAATTTGTGCGCTGTGATGTGATATAAAATTAAAAAAAAATTATGAACTGTCATCAGATATTGAGTGGGGCCTGCAATGCAGGTGACCGGTGCTTCGCAATTGGCTCCGTGGAAGGCATTCCGTTTACAGTAAGAAGAATTTTAAGGAATATAATATATCGTTTCTGTGTGTCTGTGTGTGTGTTTTTTTTATCATTACAATCTCTAAAACCTCATCATATTGTACAAAAAACTACGTCACATGCACACGCACATATTATATACATATACACACATATATACGCCATAATTTGCTTTTGCTTTTGCTTCCCACATCATCCCATATGAGAATACAATATTTCTTCCAATTGGAATATCAGACAGGCTGGCTGGCACTGGCTGCTTGGCGCAGTGCAAAAAAAAAGAAAGAATTTAGAAAAAAAAAAACAATACAACAGCAGCAATTAGCCATCATCATGTTTTTAATGTTTTTATTTACATATTTGTATGTATATATATATAAATATATATTATATATTTGTACAGGCTGTCTTGTTTGATTGTTTAAGTGTTTTTCACGGTGTGTGTGTGTGCGCGCGTATATTTTTTTTTGCCACACTTGGTATGGTGGTCAATTAAATCAAATACAAATGATGAGATAGAGAGAATATTTTGTGTAAATTCGATAACAACAACAAAACGTGCTATTCGTTTTTGATAAAAAAAATGTAATATTTAATTTTTTATTTATTCCAATTATAATTGCACTTTTTTTTTACATACATATACAAATATATTCTTATTTGTTTTTGTAGCTAGCTATTAATTACATTTAAAGGTCAAGTGTTGACAGTAAAAAAAAATTCCCTCTCACATTGTTGTTCTTCTTGTTGTTGTTGTATATTCAAAGTATTCGATTGGTCAGGTGGCCTTTTATGCCCTACATTTTATAAGCATATGACACACATACTAACGCACATGTACACACACACACGAGAGCATTTAGAACACAAACAAGCAGAAGGAGAAGAAAAAAAAACCTTTCTAGCGTTTCCCTCATATTTCCTAAAGATGTAATAAATAAAATTAAAATAATATAAAATATACAGCAAATAAATAATATAAAATTGTATTTGTATGTATATATTTGTTTGCTAGTTTGTTTGTATGAATTTTGTACAGGGCCATAAAACCCCCAAATAGTCGTGAGCTCGCATTTATAATATATATGTACATATTTTATTTTTTGTGGTTTATTTTGTCTGGTGTTGTTGTTGTTTTTTTATGGCTTTGACCAATAAAAAAAATTAAATCATGCAAATGAAATATTAATTACACTTATTAATAACTGACAAATGGTTTTCTTTGTAAAAAAAAGAAAAATAAAAACCAGCATAATTAAAATTTTAACACATTTAGTAAATATTTTTACAGCAGAGCAGACGCAAACGCAGACATTTTTGTAATAAATTCTATTTCCTCCTCCTCCCACATACAAACAAACATTTATATTATTGGCATTGCCCTGCCTGCGTCCCACCCATCGGTCCACCCACTCTACACACTCATTCAATTAACTGAGCCATAAGTTTCATTACACACACACAGACACAGAGGCACTCGCATGCATGTCAGTGTTGCCCTCCCTTTTTGCATACACTGAAAAAAATCATGGAAATAGAATAATTTAGCAAACTCAAAGGGCTGCAAATGGGAATTAATTTTTTTTTAATTGGGTTTTTTTTTTCTCCTGAAAAAACCGAGAATTTATTTACTCATTTATTCTAGACACTATTTTTCATTAAAAATTTTTTTTACTGAAATGTTTTATTATTCAAATTATTGTGGAAAGTAATTTAAGGCTAATTTCTTGTCCAGACTTTACGAATTCTAGATTAATTTAATTGAAAATTCCTTTACTTTTGGGTCTACCAATTTTTACTTTTCTGGCCATTTTGGTAGTTTTTTATTTCGCCTTTATAAATTGAAATAAATTGTAAATTTATCATTTTTAAGAAATTCTTGGAAAATAAAGCGAGTTTTTTTTAGGTTTTAAACAATTTTTCAAATCTAAAGATTTCTCTGACTTTAATTTAATTATCTATCAACTCATTTGTTCGAGTTTTATAGCAAACAGCCTTGATGAGGTTTACACAGAAAGAAAAAAAGGCCTTGCTTTATTTATTATTATTATTATTATTATATTATAGTTGTTATTGTTGTAGTTTTTGTTTGTTTGTGTTGTTTTTTGAGTTTTTTAGTTCTTAACCACGTATATCAGCATATCATTTGACAGGCAAGCAAAGAAAATAAATCATTATACAACAAAATTAACGTTTTTTCTTCCATTTTTTTTTTTTTGTGTTTTACTCAACTAAACTCTCAACTGACTGACTTGTCTAAATGATAAGCTAACCGAGTTTAACTACAAATGCCCATTTAGTTGAGTTGGCTATCTCAAAAGCTAATCAATATTTGCGCTTTATTATACCTAAAATATTTTGTATTGTTTCATTTTTCTAGGCATATGCGGCTGGCTGCAATGTGGTCATATTGGCAAGCACCTTTGAGAGAGTCCAGATTATACCCGGGGCCAATCATGGTTACGTTAAGATATCAGCCTTGGATTGCAGCACAGATACGGGCAAAATTGCGGCAGCCTATGAGAATAAAATCTGCATTTTTGAGCCCACGCCAGTGATTGAATCCAGTAAACATAATACACATTTTTTGGATTATAGGTAAGAGATAAAAAGTCTCTCAGGACTTGGAAATTCATTGAAATTTGTTTATTTTTAGATGGGTTCAAACTGGTTCATTTACCAGCCATTCAAGTGTGGTTACATTATCTTGGAATTTGGAGGGCACACGTCTACTTACGGGTGGCACAAATATACAATTATGGAAAAGTAAATCACCCACACACCAGGAAGAAGAACATACAGGCAAGTTGACAGCCAAACTAAATTAATGACAGGATTCAAAATTAAAGTAAATTCAACTAATCAGAAACCAAATACCAAAATTATCCTTTAATTGTCTTTGAAAAAGCATAAACCAAGTAAAGAATTTGAAAAAATGAATAGTAATCAAATCAAATAGCTCAAATTTAAATTGGTTATTTAACTTGTTTTTGCAAGTTTTTCTATAGGAAATTTAATCAAAAAAAATTAAAAAATAATAATAAATTTCTAAAACTCTTCATTTTTGAAGATCAAAATTGAAAATAATAATTTTTCTTTATTTTTAAAGCTTAAATTTTAATTGCTTGATTTTTCCTGTTTTTTTTTTGTATGCAGGTGTCAAATTTGAAATTGGCGAAAGCAGAGAAACCAAATTAACATCAAATGGCCAAACGGAAGATGTGTCAACCTGGGAAAATATTTGGAGTTGCCAAACGGCCATACCCATTTATCACATGGCATTTAGTCCGGATGGCACACTATTTGCCACCTGTGGACGGAATGATCGTTTGGTTAAAATCTGGTATGAGAATAAGCAAGTCCTTTTTCCAGGCTCCTCCAAGGGAGCGGCTAAAAATTTAAATCCTTCGGCTGCGGCTGCTGCTGCCGCAGGCCACACGGACGATGGTCCTGGCGGCAGTTCGGGTGATTTAAACTTCACCTATGTGTATATTGCCCATCCGCGGGCTGTGTCCAACATTGTTTGGCGCAAGACAAGCAAATATATGCCCAAGGGATCGGTGGCAAATATGCTGGTGACTTCGTGCTTGGACAACATTTGTCGCATTTGGATTGAGACAGTATTGCCGGACGATGGCATGGTTAATATGACACAATTTGATCCATTGGCCTCGCAGAATCCCAAATTTCGTACGCATAGGCACAAGCATCGATTTATGCAGCGATTGAAGCATATGAAAACCTGTTTCCACATACGTCGCCACATGAAGGCTGGCGCCCAGGCCACAAACAGCTCACAGCTGGGCGGATTATCCACTTTGGGCATGGCCGGGGGCCTGGGCAGCTCGCCGGCTAGCTTCAACAATTATCAAGGACCCATACCGTCGTTGCCGTCGTCGTGCAGTGTCCACGACTTTCATTCATATGGTTTCCATGGCTCTGGCGTAACACCGGGCATGCATTTCCATTTGGCTGCCTCGATAAATGCCGAAACGGATATTCCCCTGGTGCCGTCGATGCAAACCTCAGATCCGGCCAATCAGAATATATTCATTTTGCATTGGCTTAACAACAAGGAGATGCATTTCACCTTGCAGGCCGAGGCCATTTTGCAGGAGCTAACCAAGAAGGTGATTGACGAGGAGAATGTGGGCCACACGGGCGGCCAGGCCTCAACGGGCGTCGATTTGCCCGACGAGGCTTCGGCCCAGGCGGCGCATAAAAAGTTTATGCGTGCCACTTCCAAGTCCGTTTCGGTGGATGACAGCGGCGAGGAGTTTAGCAAATATTCCCAGCACACAGCGGGAACGGCAGCTGGCCTACATTTGAATTCCATGTCCAATACAACGTCACAGAATTCGTTGAATCAGGACAATCACAATCCCATCACGCAACTGGTCGATTCTCTGGATAATAAAATTGAATGCTTGTTGAGAGATTGGCATCAGAGTCCAGATCTTTTATTTGCCATACATCCGGTCGATGGCAGCTATTTGATTTGGGTCATTGAGTGGCTGGATGACTATTATCCTGGCTCATTCCGGCAGGCTCAAGTGTCGTTCTCAACGCGCATACCATCGGCTTTTCCCTTGGGCGATGCCATGTCCATGTCAACGACTGTGAGCCTCTTTAATACGGGCACACATCCGCTGGCCTTTCGGGACATAGCCAACAATGTGAAGAGCAAGGACGATGATGCCTCGATCAAGAGTGACTTGCAATCCAATATTAATAATATGCCGGGCGAAGAGGAGGAAACCGAAGATGCCGAAGATAACGATAACGACAATGAGAATGACAATGGCGGTGGCGGTGAGCGGAGTGCAGCGGCCAGCAGTGGTGAGCACACAACCACCCAGGAGTCTGGAGTAGGTGGCAGTGGTGGCACATTGCCCCTGAATGTTTCACCGTCGGTGTCAATGGTCACCAAGCATTCAAATGGCACTTTGAATTTGTGGCAATTGACATTTGCCTTCAAGACGAAATTTACCCAAGTGCTGAGCATTGGACATGTGAGCCGGGCATCGGGCCATCGTTTCCGGGTGAATGATATTACCTGTCATCCGGTTTTGCCGCTGCTCGTCTCCACATCGCATCACAATTTGTCGGATACGGAAACCAAGTCGCCGATGTCGCCATTTGAACAGCCATTGGTTTCATCCGCTGCCCATGCTTCAAATTCCAATGACAAGGATGTATTTACGCCGACTGGCTTTTGTTCCGAGCTGATTTTGTGGCGCGTCGACTCTGTGGGTCCTCTGTGTCATTCGGGCGGCGTGAGTGAATTGGCACGCATTAATTCACCCGAAATATCGGCGTTCAGCAATGTGGCCTGGATACCAACGCTTTTGCCTAGCACCACGCTGGGCAGCTATAGTAATTCGCCATCGGCCTGTTTTGTGGCCAGCGATGGTGAAAATTTACGCGTCTATCAGGCTGTAATCGATGCCAGGACTTTGTTGGCGGAAATTAGCTCGTCGGAGAATTTAAATACATTGCACAAATCGCATTCGTTATCCTCAATGATCTCAAATGCTTCGTCCACGATCAAGGCCCAAAGATCCGCTCTGCATGATAAGCTTAAAGTGGTTTCCCAGCAGTCGACTGCTCGACCGGGCTGTATTCTACAATTGGATGCCATTTCAGATGCCAAACACGATTGGCAGAATACACAGTTCTTGCACGTGTTCCAGGCCCAATTAATTACGGGCGGACAGCGTGTGGCTCAACCGGAATCGAATGACTTGGAAGAGCCTAAAATGAATGCCTTGCTGGAATCGGATATGGATGCCATTGTCGATTTGCAGAGGAATGCCGACTTTGAGGAACCATTCTATATTGTGAATATTGAGAAAACTTTGCGTGGCAGCACCATTCATATGTGGCGCATTGTCATCTCCTCGAAGCAGCAGAGTTCGTTTCTTTCCGAAACGGCCATGTATGTGCCGGATAGTAATTTAACCCAGGAGACAGATGAAAATGAGGGAGGCGGTGGCGGTGGACCCAGGCGAATGTCCCAGGGCGCAGATACTTTAACCGGGGCCGAGCAATTTGGTTCACATGTGGAGGCTCCACACATTTCGATAACCACCAAAAAAGTGTGCACTCAGGAATTACCATTGCCTGAGGGCGTTGATGTTATACATGCCTCGCCAGCAGCCGGACATTTGAGCAGCTCTTCCATTTATCCAGCCTGTTTTGCCCCGTATATTATTGTGACGGCCTGTTCGGATTCGATAAGTCGTTTCTGGAAATGTGAACCTCTGCCCGAGTCCCAAAATGATGCGTATCGCTGGTCGGAATGGAAGATGTTTAGTCGCATTCAAGAGTCGGCGATTGAAATACCAGGACAGCCCCTAAATATAAGTGCCGCCTATTCGGGCCGCATTGCCTGTGCCTACAAGTATGGCAAGAGTTTTACACGGCCCAATAAGGGTGATCCCGATTCGCGTTATGTTAATCTATGCGTGGCCATTTATGAGTGCGAAAGTAGTGGCGGCAGCGAATGGGTTCTCGAGGACACCATCCATTTGAAGAATGTCCATTTGCCGCGCATAAATATTGGACATGGCATTGATTTGAGTTATTTGCACGATACGCGTGTGTTGGCCAAAAAGCAGCGCCTGAATCAAATGCTACATGGCTTTGCCCATGACAACGAGGGACGTTCGCCGCGCAGTGGTGAGACGACACCCGAATTGGCTGTTAAACAGGCAGCAGCAGCCTCGGGCCTGCTCACCGTGCCCAGTTTTAGTACCTTGCAATCGTTGCGCAAGAGCATTGCCGAAAATGGCAATACTTGTCCGCTGACACAAAAACACTTGGTCCAATTGGATTGGGTGTCCAAGGAGGATGGCTCTCACATTCTCACCGTGGCGGTGGGCAGTAAAATCTTGTTATACACGCCCGTAAGCTCGGACATTGCCCAGGCGAATATTAAGGCCATGAAGGAATCGCGTTCGGTTAATCGTCCCATTTTACGCAAGGCCAGTTCACTGGCTCAGCCCAATTTTGTGGACGAAATACGTTGGATGAAATTGAGGCAAATTGATTTACAAACTGCCGATGGTTTGCCACCGCTGCCCATGCAAATCTCTTGGGTGCGCGATGGCATTTTGGTGGTCGCCATGGACTCGGAAATGCATGTCTATTCGCAGTGGAAACCGCATTATAGTGGCCTGTTTATGGGCAATGCCTTGAATGGCAACGAAGATGTACCCGATACACGTAATTTACGTGACGAGGATTTGCGTTCTCTGGCGAATGAGAGCACACAGCTAAGATTGAAAAATGTGGCCTCAATGCCCCTGATCAGCAAGGTGAGTACGGCCAATTTGCAATTGTTATCGCATGATAAGAAGCGACGCTTGGGCGCCAGCAGCATGGCCACAATGCCAGGACCGTCGATGCCCGATGGCAATGATGATTATATGACAGATTTTGGTTTGTTCCAAGCCTCGCGTATTGCTTGTCCCGTATTGCCGCAATATCATCCTAAGCAATTGATGGAGCTGCTCAATTGTGGCAAAATACGTTGGGTCAAGGCCATTCTGGCCCATCTGGTGCGTTGCATGAGTGGACCGGCCGGAGCCTCTACGGCCAGCCAGGATGAGGATGGCGGCTATAATAGGCAACGCAGCTGGTCACGTTCACGCACTCTGAGCATCAGTTGTCCAGCGGATAGCGGTTTGCCGGTGGAACATCGCGGCTCGACCACTCAAATACCCGAGGAATTAATGCTGGACTATGCCGAGATCAATTCCATACCACCGCTGCCCTTGTGGGTCCTGCTCAATGCCGACCGTGAGAAGGGACCCGGCCAGGGTGTGCCATTGACTGAGGATGGCAAGGACTATGATGAATTGTTTGATATGCACAATTCGGAAGATGATTTGGATGATCTGCTGTGCGATGGCGAACAGAAGCGTCAGGATCGTCGCTTATCGTTGCCGGAGAAGCAGAGTATTTCACATTTTGGACCGCGTCAGGGACAATTGTTGTCGCGTCTGCTAACGCATACACATTTGCCTGGACTCTCGTCGCTGGATCAAATGCATTTGCTGGCCCTGGCCGATACTGTGGCCACTTGTAATACAGATTTTTCGGATAAATTTGCCTCGGATATTGGTAAAAATGCTTCCGGTGGCTTGCCCAAAGACTTGGGCTCTAATAATGCCCTAACGGATTCTTTAGATGATTGCGGCTTGCGTTTTCTATTGGCCATGAAACATTTTACCTATTTGCTACGCTGTTTGCCCTTGCAGCAACGTGCTCAGTTCCAAAGACAAGGCGTGGGCACTTCCAATATCGTTTGGGCCTATCATTCAGAGAGTGAGGAGGAGTTGCTCAATTTAATACCTTCGTATACCAAAGGTGACCTCAAATGGGGCACTTTGCGTGACCTGGGCGTCGGTTATTGGCTCAAGAATATTAATACTTTGCGTAAATGCGTGGAGAAGTTGGCCAAGTGCGCCTATCAACTGAAAGAAGATCCCTTGGATGCGGCCATCTATTATTTGGCCATGAAGAAGAAGTCCCTGGTTTGGGGCCTGTTCCGTTCGAAGCGTGACGAGAAAATGACCACGTTCTTTGGCAATAACTTTAGTGAGGATCGCTGGCGTAAGGCAGCACTGAAAAATGCCTTTGTGCTTTTGGGCAAACAAAGATTTGAACATGCCGTGGCCTTCTTTTTGCTGGCCAACTCTCTGAACGATGCCATTGAGGTTTGCATGAATAAATTGGAAGATTTCCAGCTGGCATTGATCATTGCTCGCCTGTATGAGGGCGATACGGAAGGCTCGTATTACTATAAACTGTTGAATGAGCATATTTTGGGCACTGAACTGGAAACGGGACGCTGTGACCTAACCAAAGCCCATCCAGATCCATTCCTACGCTCAATGACCTACTGGACGATTAAGAAATACCAGGAGAGCTTAAATACTCTGCTGCTGAATGGCGTGGGCAGTCTGCATACCAGTTATCGGGAGGATGACTTACTAAAACCCGAACCGCAGGCCACCAATCCGAATGTGTTCAATTTCTACATCTATTTGCGTACGCATCCCCTGCTCATCAGGCAGAACATTGCCTTGTCCGCCCAGGAGAAGCGTATAGCGCATGTCGTCCTCTCTGGCTTCAGTTATGCCGGCGAGGCACGCGGTGGAGGCGGCGGCGGCAATTCGGCCAATGACAAGCAGTTGCAATTGGAGGACTCCATAACGCCCATTGAGAGGCAATTGTATTTCACCACCGCCCATGGACACTTTAAGAGTGGCTGTCCAGCCCTGGCCTTGGAGGTTTTAAACAAATTGCCCATGAAAATTACCGATGATGCTGGCAGCAGCAACGAAAGTCAAAATCATGACAATGATCGTGAAGACTTGATAACCACAGGCATTATGGATGATTGGGGCACAAGTTCGGCTGCTGCTCCAAAATCTGCTACAACCGAGGAGACCTTTGATTGGGGTGCACCTGTGAGCAGTTTAGCTGATGAGCCTAAATTTGAAATCAAATGGGATGATGATGATGACGACGAAAACGCTGCTGATGCTGATGAAGATGATCGTGGATTGCAAACGCCCCAGCCATCAAAGCCAGCGGAAGAGGCAGCTGCTGTTAAACCAGTTGAAACTAAAATGGATATAATGGCCCAACAGCTCAAATTTGTGGCCTGCCTCAAGATACTCATGGAGGAGCTTTCCACTTTGGCCACGGGCTTTGAGGTCGATGGCGGACAATTGCGTTATCAGCTCTATATGTGGCTGGAACGTGAAGTGGAGGCCCTTAAACAATTGTGCAATTATTGTAGTTCCGAACAGGCTGGCGAATCCGGCGATGATCCAAGTGGCGAGGCCAAAGACAAGGATATGAATGCCTCCATTTGTCCTAATTTGGAGAGGCCCACATTGCATGAAATATTAATGCAGGATAAACAGGACTTTGAGGCCAAAGTGATGAGGGCGGCCAAGCGTAAACGTTGGCTAAAGGGTGAGTTAACCGTTAAATAGAACACCTTTTCTTAATTCGTAAGACTTGGACTTGATAATTATCATTTTATTCAGGGCAAAAATATTTTAAATTACAATTTCCCATTAAAGTGGTTACTTCTTTTTTTCCTTAAGTCCGTTTGCTTGAAATATTTTCAATTTCTAAATCTTCCAGGCTGTTGAATTAAAAGCTTTGTTTTTTTTTTTAATGTTTTTAAGCTAAAATTAAATTAATTTCCCATGTAAGACAGCTAAGAAATTTTATTAATTTCCAGTCAAAAGCTAAATAAACAAAATAAGAAATTAAAGCTGTTGATATTGTATCGACTTATCGGTTTTAGAGATCAATATCGATAATTTTTAAAATATCAACCACACAACTTGATCACTTTTTAATTGAATTTTCCCTTTCCTTCTCGTTTTTTACAGCCAATGAAACTTTGTTGCGCACTTTGCTTAGTTATTGCTCGTTGCATGGTGCCAGCGGTGGCGGTTTGGCTTCAGTACGAATGGAATTAGTATTATTATTGCAGGAATTGCAGCAGGAGAAGACGCAGCAACAGTTGCTCAGTCCATTACCATTCCCCACCACATTGCCGCTGTTGAGTGCTTGTGTGGCTGGCAATAAGACAGTGATAGCCGATCCGATTAAGTATTTGCAATCACAGACTGTGGATATGCTGCAAAGTATTATTAAAGTCTTACCATTTCCGGGCATTGAGACGAGTGCATTGAGTGAGATATTTGTGCTCAGGGATTTGGCTGTGGCTCTATCCTCGTGCATTTATCAATCGCTGTGCGATTCGGAAAGTTTTGTGGTAAATAATTCATCATTTAATGGCTATCCCAGTCCGGGCATTGAGAACATTGCCAAAATGAATTCATCGTTTGAATGCTCCTATTTGGTGGGCAGTCGTAATGCATTTAGTCGTCGTCGCAAATATTCAACAGATGAGCCAGCTGGCATTTGCACTACGCCCTCGAAATGGCCGGGTGTGACAAATTTGCGTGCCTTGTTGGCCAGGGAAAAGGATGAGGATGTGCCCAAATTGAATGTGTTGCTGCTGGAATCATTCGTTTCCACATATATGGCTTTATTCATTTACTCGTTGTCCACTTGTGACAGTCGCCTGTTGTATCGCTTAAGCAGTCAGACCTTTTCCAATGATACTTGGTCCACATTGTTTGGCGGTGGCATGAAGAAGCTATTAATTAAGCCGGCTGCCTTGCCGCAATCGCAACAAATGAATAACCAGGCCAATATGCAGGCAGCAGCATCAGCGGATGATGAGGCAACGGATGAGAATAGTGTGTGGAATACAGTGACTTCGATAACTAAGCAACGGATGAAGCTGAATATGAAAATCTTGGGCAGCTTTAGTCAAACAAGCAATTCGAACAATATGAAAGAGGATAAGCCCACATATAGGGAACAGTTTATGCCGCCAGAGACCTCAATGTTGTCCTATTTCCTGACCAAGCCACCAAGCACAGGTAAAATCTAGTTTACCTTTTAATTTATACTGATAATTTTAATTGATTCTTTATTTTACAATTTATGTAGACTGTGATGATTACGACACTGATGACTCGCATGAATCGGAAAATGATGAAGAGGAGGAGGATGATGATGACATCAATGTTAGTCGCACACAATTGAAATCCAAGGACAATACGGAGCATACAAATGCCACTTCATATTCCTGGAGTATTTTACGTTTGGCCCTGATCAAAATAAGCACACACAAAATACAGGAATTTGTCAAAGTGGCTGGGATTGAGCTGCAGGGTAAATAAAAGACTTTTCCTTAAGATAATCTCATTTTAAATTGTATTATTATTATTAATTGTAGACTTGCCAGTCATCAGTCCCTTGTCGCATGAAGTGTTGCGCACTTTAAATCGCTGGCAGGATTATGCCTTGAATGATTTAATTGCCCGTGGACCGCCCAGTCGCACCTATATACCTGGCTGTTATGCTGAAAGCGGCATTAATGGCCTGGCCATACACAAATATCGTTCGTTATTGAATCCCGATAATACACCATTTGTATCGAGCTCTGCAGCTGGTCCATTGCGTCGATTATGGAATTATTTGGTACGCCAGGAGCCCACACAAGATGTTTTCATTAAGAGCATCTTTGGCAAGAATCCAGAACCGAGCACACGCAGTTCACATCACACACACGACAACAATGAAGCCGATGAAGGTGGGGAAAGAAAAGCATTATTTGGAATTGAAGAAAAATCAAATTAATTGAAATTTTATTTCTTTCATTTTTTTGTTACAGGTCAATCACATTCAACCAATGAAAATACAGATCACATACGCATTATACATAAAGATCATGAATCAATATTATCATTCTGTTTGAAAAATAATACCTCTTCCATGATTGCCTTTGCCAATCCGCGAGAGATACAGGAATTTGATATTTCCTTGCTATTGGAATCACCCAATTGGTATGAAGATGAATGTGATTATGATATGATGAATTTATCCAAAGATGCGGATACAAATAGTTCAGCATTCCTAATTATACAAACCCAAGAACAGTAAGTTGATATATATATATATATACCTGTAGGTATGTGTTTATAAATCTTTTATTAATCATTTAAAAACGTTCTTTTCCAGAAATCAATTTGGTGGCAATAGTGGCTATTCAGATCCCAGCGTAAGCACACAAAGTGCTTCACAATCTGGTCGCGGTACTTCCATGGTAAATTTTTGGTTTTTATTTCAATAGAATTTTAAATTAAATAAACTACCTACTGTTTTTGTTATTAGGTTTTGCGTCATAAAGTTGACAATGTGAAGCGTATGAGCGCTCATCCTTTGATGCCTTTGTATTTGACTGGTGGCCAAGATGGTTCCGTGCAAATTTGGGAATGGGGACATCAGCAGCCTGTCTGTTGTCCACGCACTTCGGGCACCTTTGCCAAAGTCACGCGCTGCCGTTTCTCGGAGCAGGGCAATAAATTTGGCATTGGCGATGGTGATGGCAATCTAAGTCTCTGGCAGGCAGGAATTGCCTCTCAAAATAATCGCTCTTTTATTGTAAGTAATCAAATATGTTGAGTTTATTTCTTTTATTTAATCATTTCTGGTTATTATTTTTCTAGACTTATCAGTGTCACAATAAAACGCTTTCCGATTTTGTTTTCCTGGGCTCTTGCAGTTTGCTGGCCAGTGGTAAGTTTCATACTCTTTAAATTTTAAAGAAAGAACTAAATTTTATTGAAATTATTATATTTTTCAGCTGGTCAAAGCTCTGAGAATAAAAACATAAATATTTGGGATACTTTATTGCCGCATAAAAAATCCTGTGTGTCGGGTAAGTTGACATTGACATTTCTAATTGGTTCTTGATTAAAATGAATGTATTTTATAGCCTTCACCTGTCATGATCAGGGCTCGTCTTGTCTGGTATTTGCCCCACAACATCAGGTATTAATTTCTTGTGGCAAACGTGGCGATGTTTGTGTCTTCGATGTGAGGCAAAGAACTTTAAGACATCGTTATCAGGTAAATAATAAAGTTATTTATTTTTAAACTTGTCAATCAATTTAACTTGATATTGTTGTTTTTAGGCTCATGATAATGCCATTAAATGCATTGCCTTGGATCCACATGAGGAATTCTTTGTTACTGGTTCGATTGAGGGTGATATTAAGGTAAAATAAAAAAAGAAAAATTTAATTCTACTTGTAAAACAATTAATTACTCTAATTAAATTCTATTTATTTTAGATTTGGGATATGAATCAGTTTATGCTCATTAATACATTCCCACATGAGCATACCAAAAATGGATTCTTTAAGCATACCGGTCAGGGTGTTAGCCAAGTGACTGTCGATCCATTTGGTCGTTTATTCTCTTGTGGCTCCGATGGCTGCATGAAAGTGCGTTTATTGGTGGAAAAAGATAATATTGTTCACTCCTTGTATTAAAAAGTAAACAAATTCAGTTGTATTTGATGCGTGCGTGTTTGTGTGTGTGTGTGTGCCTGTATGTTTGCTGTTATAAATGTAAGTAGGTTGGATTTACGAGTGTGCGTCTGTGTGTGTGTTTGAGAAATTGTTAAAAGTTTTGTTTGTTTCTTGGTTTTAATGTTTTTTTTTTTTTTTTTTTTTTGCACTTTGTCTTTTTCCACCTTCAAAACTTATTGACGAATAGACAATTCGTTTATATTCTATGAGTATTTCCTAAACAGACTATTACAAACTATTATACATACATATTATATATATATATACATATATTTACTACCTACATATAAATATATTATATATTATATACCTACAACTACAATATGCTTTAAAACAACAATTATTACCTAATTTATTATACAAGACATTCTTCAGTATGGTAAATTAAAATACTTATTAATCTATTATTATTATTACTATTCTTACTTATTACCTATTATATTATTGTATTATTATTATTATTATTACATGTCTTTGTGTTATACAACAAAAAAACGAAAAAAAAACTTGTGCAAAAATTTGTCTGTTAAATAAATCAAATATATATATGAAAATATTGAAAAAAGATATATAAAATTAACTTAATAAATTCCAAGCAAACAAATATTAACAAAAAAAAAACAAACCATTGTTTATTTTTTTAATAATTAGAAGGGAAAACGAAATTCAGAGGTAAGGGAGCACAGTTCTGAATATCTCCTAAAGTTCTGCCCTAAGACGAACAACATTTTTCTTCATATATCCTTGGCGTTTTAAGTTAAATTAAAAACATAATTTTTCTGTAATCAGCACTCAATTACCTTTCAAATGACATCCAATAGTGTAAAAAGGACGAACAGGACACAGCCTAGATTTAAAACAACATTTGTATATTCGAAATTTGGTTTTCTACATATATTTTTAGAACGGCGTCAAATACTGAAATATAAAACTCATTTTCTGACTCGTCTGAATTTTACCTTTCGTTTGATATGCCATTTGTCCATATTAATGCATTTTTTTAAAACAATGAAATTTGCAATAATTTTTCAAAGTTATTTTTGGGGTACAACAGTTTTTAGCATATATTTCAAGAACCGCTTCAGATA
>JAWNPY010000113.1:0-20552 GCA_035078625.1 Scaptodrosophila scaptomyzoidea
GTCAAGCGCCTGCCACCATTTGTCTTCACAGCGGCAACAAGTGAGTAATATTTAATAAACAATAAATAAACAATAATACTATCCAATATCCTTCTATTTGTTTCAGGCGATGCATTATACAAAAAGATGGCGAAGTCACTGGCATAATTTATAAACAGCCCTCATCCGCTGGAAATCAATGAAAAAAATTATACACACACACACAGATCAAGCTTAAAAAACCAAATTAAATTTAAATAAAAACAAAAACCATAAAAAAATCAAATCAATTTTGGCTGCAACTTTTTATTAACCGGCCAATCATAACGGCGGCGGCACCAGGTTCGTGTTGGCTCATGAAAAAAAAAATGAAAACTTCATTACATTAAACATTTTTTCCGGGTAGAGGAAATGAAATTGTTTGCTTTTGGGCCGCCTACATCATAAATTAGTTGCTTGTGTACATGCAATATTAAAACAACAACAACAGCAAATAAAAATTCAACATGCAACACGTTTTTAAATAATTCCAGCACCACCAATGAACAAATGATTGTAAATACCAACAGCCCACGGAATTTAATATTTCCATTTTTTTTTTTGGTTTTTTTTTGGCGGGTTTTGAAAGTTGCAAGACAAGCAATTTGACATCCGCCGAGTGATGCACAAATTTTGAGATCTTCGCCTGCATTTGGTGCCTGGCGGTGCCACCACCTGCTGACTAACTGACTGGTTGACTCCTAATCGCTTGAAACGAGTTTTGTCGTTTTTCGGGAATAAATTTAATGTTGAATATGTCAAATTGGTTCCTCGAATTGTAGCCAAAATAAATGGAAAATTTCTATTGCTTTAAATATTAAATATTTAAAAACAGAGATTTTCCAAAGAAATACATTTTTTAAGCCTTTAAAAGAGCATTAAATATTCGCTGATTTCATTATGATTCAATTATGAAAAGAGAGATTTTCATTATGATGTAATTCATATTTAAAAACGTGGGAGGATTATGTATTTATAAAAAAAAAAGAAAAATCTTTAAAAGTTGTCTTAAGCAAATTAATTTAATTGATCCATTTTTAAGCCCTTAAAAGAGTATTCAAAAAAGAGAGATTTACATTATGATGTAATTCCTATTTGAAACGTGGGAGGATTATGAAAGATTTTAAGTTAAAGTTGTCTAAAAGAAATTAATTTAAATTGATTAATTAGTTTCAAGTTATTTGAAATTTGAAAGAATGTTTCAAATTTTATTGAGTTGTTTTTAAAAATCAAATACTTACCAAACATCTTTTTAAAAAAACCATAAACAACAAAGCAAATTCAAATAAATACAACTTGAAATTTGATTTGTTGGCTTTATTTTAAATGCAAGACATTTAAATTGTCAAAAAAAAGGTGTTGATTTTATATATCTATGATAAATGATGGCACAGGTTTAAGGCAATTAATTAATGTGTTCCAATTTTAAAACATTGAAAGAAACAAACAAGAAAAACATGTATAAAAACTAAATAATATTTTTAAAATATTTTAATCATTATAAACAAGGCTACAAATACAAATATATATATATTTTTTTTTAAGCCAAACTTGATAAAATTTTACGGTGAATGCACTCTTCATTTTTTGTTTTTTTTTTTTGCTATTGCCCCCAAACGAATATTGTTTTTTACAATAAAAAGCTCAGAGAGACAAAATGTCGTTGGTCTTGGTTGGTAAATACATAAAAAAAATATAAAATAAATTCAAGAAATATATTTCAAAACAAATAACAAACAGAAACAAAACAAACGATAAATAAAATATTTAAAAAACATAAATGGGAATGTCCCCAGTTGAATAAAGAGCAAATAAAATTAATAATCAAACAAAGATAATATTTGTGTTATTTTTTGTAAATTTTTAATTTTTGAATAATTTATGTTATTTATTGTATTTACCTTATTTATTTTCGTTTTTATTGGGAGTTTATTTATTTTTGCAAGGCAAATAGCCTTGAACTTTCACCAATCGTCGTCATCGTCGTCGTCGTCGATGTCGTCTACTCAATTCATCCATCCACGCAGAAAGGAGGGCAATGGAACCAAATAAGGCGCCACGCAATTCAAATAATCGACGCACACGCATCGCAATAAATAAATACAATTGTTAAACAAAAGATCATGGGAAAATTTATGGCCTTTAAAATATACTTTAATTTAATAAGCAAAAAAAAAAAACTTAATTTTTACATCTTATTTTAATTAAATTATAAATAAAGGTCCAAGAAGAAAAAGGGTTAATATTCATTTTTTTAGTCTATATTTAATTATATATAAATAAAAAGAGCATCACTCGTTTGTGACTTAATTAAAAAGGTGAGAATAAACAAAAAGATGGTTCAGGTCACATGTTGAATTAATCAAGAAAATAAATAAATGCAAAATAATTTTATACATATATAAACAAGTGAATTAAATTAAATACAAAATATATATTGTATATTAAACCAGATATATCAATAAAATTGTAACGATTGTTGTACTTTCGGTAAAAATCCATTGATCCATTTTTCTTAAGAAATTCATTTGAATTCTATAAGATTTTTTTCAGTTTTATCAAAAAAAAAAAGGGCAGAAAACCTGATTAGTTGGATTTGGTTTGGGTTCACTGTGCCTTTCCCTTTTTATTTATACTTTTTTTTTTATGTATGCCAAAAAGCGAAAGTGAGACGAATAACCAATTTGTTGATAGGCCAAAGCATTATGCTTTTCTGGTGCTGCTGCCCCTGATGATTCATTATGTAAAAAACCAAAAAAAAAAAAAACCAAGAAATAATCCCAAGTATTTCAAGTTTGCAGAGAGTGAAAAATCTCATAATCAGCTTACAACAACAAGTTTTGTTTATGGATCACATTTTGTGTTTGTGGTCTTGCAACATTTTTCAAATATCTTTAAGAAAAATGTGGCGACGGTTGGCCTGTTTGGTCATTTTGTACATTTTCACACCATAATCGTATTTTTCAAGTGTTAAACATATATAAATACCCAAATGGTTCAAATACATAAATCAACGGGCTAAATTCCAAATTGTAAAAGAGGCCCCAAATGGTTGAAAATATATTACAAGTTATGTTGGCAAATGTCTCATAAATATTATAAAGTAACATAGAAATACAAATATTTGTTTATTTTCCAGACAGAGAATGGAAAATGTTGTTGAATCTCCATAAATCAAATTGATGACTCAATTCTGCATTGAAAAAAAAACAGACAAACAAACAAACAAACAGGTGACAAATGTTAATATAATTTATTCATATCAAAAACCTTGACCAAAAATATATAGAGAAAAAGAAAAGAATTATTTTATTAAATCTATTAAAAATGACCTCAAAAACAAAACAAAGGGGAGAAAAATAAAACTTTTAATTTATTAGATAATTTTTAGGGTAAAAAACAAAATATATATTAAATCATATTTGAGAGATATTTCAGAAGCTTTTATTACCCACCTGAAAACTTGTGTGATTATTATCTAAATTATTATGACAAAACGGGGAAAAAAAAACTATCTAAATAAGATTTATTTACTTACAAAGATAGAACTTATCAACGAAAATAAAAAATTACAATTAATAAAAAAAATAAAGGGTGATTTTTATTTAATTTAAATTTGGTTTAAACGGAAATTTTATGTAGAAGAACAACAAATATATGTTTATAAAAAAAAACAACACGAAAAATTGCTATAAGCATTTGTAATTTATTTCTAATCATTTCACAGTTCATTGAGTAGCAATTTAATTGTATTTACATAACAGTTTAGTTTGTTTTCATTTTTTATGGTATTTGTTATTGAAATATGGTAAACTTGGCTATTGTTTATTTATCATATCAATTATGTCATGCTGCAAATTCTTTTGCCAAGTTTTCATAGACATTCATCACGTCATCATTAACAATTGTGGTTAAAGAGAACACAAATACGAGTAAGTAATAACTTTAAAATGACGGCATATTGAATCTTTGCTTAAACCTTCATTTGAAACATTAATTTTGAAATATTTCAATTTATTGTATAAGCTATAAATTTTGATATTTAACTGATTCATATTACCATATTTGGTAAACAGTTTTTAAGGCGGCTTTAAGAAATATGATTGAGAGTGAATCATTCACAAATTTATAGCATTGTTTTTTGTTTTATTGAGAAAAAAAAATGTCTAAAATTAAATTCGTGTATTCATATAATTTTCTGCTGTTGTTTTTGTTGCTTTTCTTTACAAATCTGACGTAATATTCCCAACAGTTGTTTGTGTTGTAGTAGTCATCATTATTAAATGTTTAATCAGAATGGTTGAAGAACTACAAAAAAAAAAATAGAATATTCACTGCGCATTCTAAGAAAGAAGGAAGAATTTTTTTTAATCTATAGTTTATATGGAAAATAATCACAAAACTTTTAATGTATTCCTCTAAGCTTGAAGTCCCATGGAATATTATTAAATATTAAATAAGAAATCTGTGAAATCTTTGGTTTATTCAGGAACTTAATAAACTTTATTGATATGCTAAGGTCTTTTTTTTTTTTTAGTACCATTGGCGTTGTATCTTTTATATACCTGCACTTACCTATTTATTTTGTGTTTTGTTATTTTTTATTGTGTGTATTTAACGTATTTCTCATATGTATAGCCAAAATCTCAAAAGATCTGAACATGTTGTCTATTGTGTACAATTTAAAACAATCGATGCGATTTCTCGCACAAATGTGCCAAACACGAACATTCAATTTAAATTTAGTCGATGTCGATCTCCTTCAACCGTCAAATGATCTACACTTTATTGTACAAATAGTGGGTATATAACATATATATATATTTCTTTATATAAACATATGCAAACTGAAATTGTTTGTTGTGTTCAAGATGCTTTTATGTCCGAGATGTGGATGTGATTTTGTAATTTGGCAAATTCGGTCAGAGAGGAAGAGGAGCGTTGGCGGGGACAGAGAGAAGGAGAGGCAGAGGCACAATTTCATCATTGTCCAAGTCCAAGTTTAGGCCAAAAAATTGTCATTTAAATGATAATGATGATGATAATGGCCAAATAATGACGCCAGCAGTAACCAACATGAGCTTCATCATTAACATGCCTTCTCTTGAGTCACTTTCTACTTTCACTGCGGCGCACACGAACGACAAAAAGTCGTGAGGTTTGTTGGTGGATTTTTTTTCTTCATTTTTTGTTTTTTTTTGTTATTTTTTTGTGTGTGGCCCATTGGCACTGCTCCATTGCACTTTCATGCCAAAACAAATACACAGACACATACAAAGTTTTATTTCACACACACACACAATAAGAACTCTAAGTAAAAGTAAATAAAAATTCTTAAGCATTTATTATTTATTAACAAACAAGTGCGAACAGTCAATATTACTGCTCTGTTAATAATAACAATAACAATAATAATAATAATAGCTTCTTGGCCGAGTAAGTTGGCTTAATGAGGTGGGCAGACCAGCTGGCTGGCTGTGGGCTTAACACTTCCTGGTTACTTGCCTAAATCCACTGAAAATGTGCGAGTTCTTCAATATTAGAGAATTTGTTAAGCACGCCAAGTATTTGTTTTTTTTTGGCCATCAACAGTTGAGCATATAACTTAAAAAAAAAACAAAATAAATTAAAAGCCAAGATCATGTAAATGGCAATTACAAACAAAGATTAAACTTCCTGACCTTTAAAGACCTTAGACAAAAATTAAATAATTAACAACAAACATTAAAATAAGCTTTTATGAACTGGCTATTGACCTTCTTTTTGGCCAAACAAAGAAACTAAGAATCTCAGAAAAATATTTCAAAAATCTTTTCTTGGATTTTTTTTTAATGGGAATATGGAATATATTTGAATCTTTAAGTATTTGAATTATAGCCAAGATCATCAGAATATTTGCAAATTAATATCAGTTTCTGAAATTATAGCCAAGATCATCAGAATATTTACAAATTAAGATCAGTTTCAGAAATATCCAAAATAATATAGAAAAAGATTTGACAAATCTACAATTCCTTCCAGTTCCTGAAATGACCAAACTGCCATAGAAAAACCTCCTGAAAATTGATCAGAAATATTAGAGAATTAATTATTGCTCCCCCCTCCCCCGCCAGCAGCAGAATAAAAAGAGTTTGTTTTTTAAGATTTGATATTTTTAAACAAATAATGTTTTCATTTATTTTTCGTTTGATGTTTTTTTTAATTTTTTCTTTTTTTCTTTTTTCTTCATCAAAAAGTTTTTTTCGCACATACACACACACACACACACACACACACTCTTTATATTATGTATGAATTATAAACTACAAGTGTGCGTTAATATGTAAAATGTTTGTTGGTGTTGGTGTTGTTGTTGTTGTAGTATTCACATGCATAGCAAATTATAAGATTTTCTAATTTGATGCAAGCTTGCATTTTTTTGTTTGTTTGGTTTGTTTTTGTTGCTGCTAGGAACATCAATACATTGTATACTATTTAAATACGCAAAAAAGAAATGTTATTGTTGCAACAACAAAACAACAAATGTTTATATCATTTACAATATAATTTTTTGTGTTTTCTTAATATTACTTTTAAAAAAATAATAATAATAATAATAAACATAATTATATATATCTATATAGTTTTTCTTTTTTGATTTTTCTTAATACAAAAAAAAAAAAAAAATTATATTTAAAGAGAGAGAGAAAATGAATGCATAAAAAAAATGTTTAAACTACAATTATTAATTTTCTTTAAGTTTGGTTTGCCCTCGTATGCTAAAGAATGCGCAGATAATGGAGAAATTTTCAATGAAAACTTGATATAAAAAAAAAAAATTAATTAATATAGATTGTCAAAATAAATAAGCGAAGAATATGTATTAAATTGTAATTAGGAAACTATTAAAAAAAAAAGAAATACCTTAAACTTAATTGATAAATTTACTTTTAAACAATTTTGTTTGAAAATTGATATTATGAGATGCTTCATTCGAACTATTTTAAGGCAAAACTTGTTTTGCTTTTTTTTATTTATGGAGTGATTTAATTTTTTTTTTTTTTTTTTTTTTTTTGCAGTTGCCAAATTGTTTACAAGTTGAATTAAAATTTTTGTTTTTTTTTTGGATTTTTTTGTTTTTTTTTTTTTGTAAGATGTGTTTTGTTGTAAATATGTGAGAAAGTGAAAAAAACATCACAGCTAAAACTTCAGTACATTTTCTTGTGGTTATTTGGAAAACAAAAAAAAATATATATATATTTATGTATTATGAACAAAAAAAAAAACATAAAATTGAAAATACAATTTTGAAATTTTTCTGTTGCTTGTTTGTAAAACTGTTATCGTTTTTTTTTTTCAATTTAATTTAAATTTAATTTTACGTTTCTAATTTCTTAAAAAAAAAAAAATATAAATTTTTCAAATGGTTTTTTGCATAACAACGATTTTGTTTTCATATTTAATATTTTTTTTTTTTTTTTTTTTTTGTTAATGGATCGTTGCCTTTTGCCATTAGATTGAAAGGATCTTTTGCAAGACATCCTTTGAAGCAAAGGACAAAATCAAAGAACCAAAAGAAGAACCCACCAGTTGAGATTTAAATACCAAGGCAAATTGACCATATTGCCCGCCCCTTTCCCCCCCCGATGATGATAATAATAATAAAAGTAACGCCCCCCCTTCTCCCCCCCACGCCCATAATTTAAATTTGCAAATGTTTCTTATCCTCCCAGCAATCAAATTCCAATTCACGGCGTATGCGCCACAACATCAGCTCCATGCAGGCCCGTGAATCCTCAAAGCTGCTGTGTCCCGTGCTGCCATCACCGTTCTGGATTTCCCGCCTCAAATGCGTCTTGGTCAGATGACGCAGGGCCCGGCGATAGGGGAAGCCACTCGAATGGGGAAAGGCAATCGAGGTATCAATTAAGGTGTTGTGAACAATGCGCAAGGCACGCAAATCATTGTCCAATCCATGACCAATTAAAATAGTATCGGCATCGATGATTTGCAACAAGTCACGCTGGACTTCGGCCAGCGTTTTGGCATTGCCCGCTTTGAGATCCTTTTCCGAAATGCCCGAGTAGCGTGTATTGAAATCAATAATATCGCAATCGGGTCGCACAAAATGCTCATACACCAGCTGGCCATTGAGGGCGACCAGTGAGACTTTGGTCACATCCAGGCCACGTCCCGTATATGACATTTCACAGTCCAAGGCGTAAACCGATGGACAAACGGGCTCATTTGTATTATTCGCCTGGCTAATTGCCTGAGCGGGACGAGTGCGGACAAAATCAAAATATGGTCCATTAACGCCCACCACCGAACCGGTCCACACGTGCATATCGTTTTTACAGCAGCCACCGGACTCCTCCGTCGAATTGCAGCAGGTCCAGCGGGCCACCCAAGAGCTGCCATCAAAGTATTTCTGATATTTACCCCAGTGATAGATGCACTCCTCCTGCGACAGATATTGGCCAGTGTATTCATCCACCAGGAAGTCGCATTTGCAGCGGGCACACTGTTTGGCCAGGCTACGTTCCGTGTATTGACAGAACATGTCGTAATTGGGCTGAGATTCAGCCGAATCGCATTCACTCCACTCGGAACCGGACTCTGAGTCGAGAGAGCGTGGCGAAATATTACCGGAATCAGTGCTGGGCCTTTGACTGCCTTTGCCTACTCCTGATGATGCTGCTGCTGCAGCTGCTGCTGCATCCGTTGGACTTTCATTGTCGTCCTGGATTAAGGCACCGCCCATTTCTTGGCTGCTATATTGAAATGTGCTCGTATTTAGACCATCATGGCAATTAATAACGGTCAATGTTTCGGCCACGGCCATGCCATGGGCAGCAGCAAAATTCATATTTGGCAAGCACTTGAAAATCTCAATTGCACCCTCGTGGACGACACTCTCCACGGGAAAGCCATAGACGCGCAACAAATGATGATCGATTAAATGGCGACGCAGCAATTGAATTAAAATTACATCATCAATATCCATTTGCTGATATTCTTGTAGTGGACCCACGGTAAAATTTGGATTATTCCTTTGACGATGACGCAAAAGGAAATTATCCCGACGCTGCAGACGAGTTTGATGCAAACGTTCTTGGCGCTGCCATTGGGCCACTGTCAACGATTGGGCTCCCTTGTTGTAGTGATGATGATGATGATGATGCAGCTGATGATGGTGATGATGATGATGGTGGCCATGTGGTGAACTGCTTGGCGAGCTACCCGGCGAACTCAGGGCTGAGGATGATGAGGCCGAAGTATAACTGTCGCCACCAACTTGTTGATTTTTCTTTTGGTTTTGATTAGAATTCGGGCCATTGTTGTTGTTGCTGCCGCTGCTGCTGTTGCTGTGGCTAGCAGCAATGTTACTGTTGCTGGGACATTTGCCATTGTTGCTGTGGTTGGTGTTGTTGCTGCGTTTATTATTACCCTGTTGGTTGTTGTTGTTCTGGGAGTGGGACGACTTGGATTTGTTGTTGCTGTTGTTGCTAGTATTTTGATTATTAGCACGCATTGCCGCCTTGTTGTTGTTGTTGGCTGCCTTGTTGGTTTTATTTGCCTTGTTGTTGTTAGTGTTGCTGGCATTTTGATTCTCAATTTTGTGGCTGGAATTCATTTGCTCATTTGCATCCAAATCAAAAACTTCTTTTGGCTTATTAAAAATCTTTGTGGTTTGCTGTTGTTGTTGTCTGCCATTTTTGGGTTGTTGCTGCTGCTGCTGCTGCTGCTGTTGTTGTTGCTGGCCCCGCTTGGCTCTGGCCTTGTTGTTCTTGTGTTTGGGGCGACTCAATTGTTCAGTACTGGAGTTGATATCATCGGTGCCTTCGCTGGACGTGCTGTTGCGGTGCCCAGAGTTGTGCTGGGCCAGGTATTTGTCTATAAAGAAAAGAAAAGGGGATTAATACAACTGACGTCAAAGTCAAACCAACTGATAAGTCAATAATTATCAAATTTACATGTGTTTATGTATTTATTTTAGCTTATCAACCCACAATGCCATCAAAGCCACGTGCGTTTTTAGTTTTACTTTAATTTTAATTCTAATTTTTTATTTTAGGCTTTTTATGCCATTTGTATTTGTTTTAGAACACAAAAAAAAATCTGGTTTTTCACTTCTGTTGGCCCAGCCCTTGTCGTCTGTCTCTTAAATATTTATTTTTTTTTATTTAACTTTATTATTATTTTTTTTTTCGTTTGTTTGGTTTTTGACTTCCGCGTTTTGTCATCGGTTTGCGAAATTAAGCTTGAAAAATCTTTTAAACAAATAATAATAATAATAATAACTTTAATTAGTTTTAATCAAGTAAATATTTTTTTTTTTTATTTCTAAAATTCTAGAGTTTAAATTAGATAATGTTTTTTTTAAATTCCCAATTCACTCTATTCTGTCACTCAAAATGTCTCGCATTTGATGCCTTTGCCGTCTTTGCTATCTTAATTTATGCACAGACATTTAAACATTGTTGTTGTTGTTTGTTGTCTATTTATGTTTACCAAGTTGCATTTGCCAACGGCAGCAGTTTCTGCTAAATAGCTGTGAAAACTTTACATATATTTGCATTTCCTCAATAAAATAAAATAAAATGAAATGAAACCAACAACGACGACAGGCCAAGTTTTTGAGTGAGAGTGAAAGAAATAAATAAAAAAATAAAGAAAATTGTTTAAACAGGTAAATGTGGAAATGTAGTCCAACGAAAGATTTATTTAATTTGGTTTTAAACTCTTCTTCATCATCATCATCATCATCATCATCGTAGCTGTTGTCAACGGAATGCCAATCATTTGTCAAATCAAATCAAATCAATCAAAGCAATTAACTATATAAATAATAAGGCAGATGCTTGGAGAGCTTTAAGTTTGTTGACTTTTTTGTTATTTTTTTTTTTTGTTTAGTTTGGCTGAAGGACACACACAATTGTGAGTTGTACGTGTTTTGAAAATACAAATAAAATATACACAAAAATAATCAAGCAGTCACCGTGGTACAAAACTAATAATATAAAATGTGCAAAAAAAAAAACAAAATTATTTTTTAAATTTTTAAAGGCTTTTTGGATTTTTTTGGAGATATTTTTTTTACTACCTTTTAATTAAAGTTTGTTTTAAATTTTTAGAGGCTTTTTGGATTTTTTTTGAGATATATTTTTACTACCTTTTAATTGAAGTTTGTTTTAAATTTTTAGAGGCTTTTTTGGTTTTTTGGGGATATATTTTTTTACTACCTTTTAATTGAAGTTTGTTTTAAATTTTTAAAGGCTTTTTGGATTTTTTTGGAGATATTTTTTTACTAGAAGTTAATTGAAGTTTGTTTTAAATTTTTAGGGGCTTTTTGGGTTTTTATTGGAGATATTTTTTTACTACCTTTTAATTAAAATTTGTTTTAAAAGTTTTTCTTAATTAATAATAATTTTGTTTTTAAGAGTTTATTAACTTGAAAAATTGTTGTTCTTAATTAAAAATTATTATTAGTTTTTGGTTTAATTTTTTGCAATTATTTTAAATAAATTTTCGTAGTTTAAAAAGTTTTTTTTTGAATTATTTTTTTTTAATTTTTACTCCACTGTGCCCGCCTGTGTCGCATTGCGAATGTTAAGCTAATTTCTCCAAAAAATCTAAAACTGTCATAAATCACTTGGCTCGCTGCGACATTGCGCATACGCACCGTGGACGCAGGCAAACTTCAGGTAGCCCAGAGATGGCATATCGATTTAATTGCTGTTTACACATGTACCACACGTAGTCTAACACGCATTACCAAAAAAAAGAAGAAGAAACATATAAAGTTTTGCTGGCTGATAAGATAAGAGGGCGTGCCGAATTGAATAGTGTTGGGTTTTCTTCTACCCAAAAAACAGAAAAAAAAAGTAGAAAAAAAAAAACACATGCGCCAAAAAGCGCTAGAAACCTTGAAACTCACATATTTAATTATACATACACATATGATTAAACATAAAGCACATGTGAAAAAATTATTCATAAGCTCACATTTTTTTTTTTTATTTTTTTTTCTATATATTAACTAATGAACTTTGGTTATAGCCACATGGACTGGCGGCGACTATTTGGTTTATTCCATTCGTTGCCAGTCTAGACTTTAATTTTTTGTTTATATTTTATTCGAAATCTGCGATCGACCAATTTATGACTTCTAATGAAAAGAAAACGCACATAAATAAATATATATTTTATAGTCATTGATATCAATGTGATAACCAATCGGGCCCAAAAAGTTTGATAAGACCAAGGGGTGTGTGTATTTTAAATTGCGTTGTTTTCTCGATGATCAAAATCTCAATGCTAGGAACGCAAGTATTTGTCTCTGTCAATGTTGAATGCATTGTAGTTTTTTTTTTTTTATTTTCATTTGCTGTATGATCTGAAAATCTACAAATTAGCCGGTTGACTGCACGCCAACCACAAAAACTGAAATGAATAGCAATGAAAAAAAGAAAAACAAATTGTCTGATTTTTTCTTCTCTTCCCCTCTGATGATTTACTGCAATACAATATATAAATATATTCTTATTTGCTCAATGTCACTAAACGCATTTTGAATTACATTGTCTGGGTTGTCTGCTTATTTTAAGAATTTGGCAGTTTCATGCCAGTCAGCTTGATAAGATTAAGTGCGATAGCAGTCAGCCTAGAAACAAAAGTTAATTTTACGCCCATCACTTTGATAAGATTATAAAAAAAAGGTTTTCAAGTTTCATAGCTGGCAGTTTTTCATTTACTTTATGACTTTCATAGCATTCAGCTGGCAATAAGATAAGATATAACTGTGAAACTATTGTATAAATACAATTTGTTAATGTATTTTCTCACACAGCAACAATCCGAATTGTCATAGTCTTCTATGTCGTCAAGTTGATTCGGTCTAATCAGTTTCAAGCGCCACTCGCACACAAGTTGGTCACCCATGGTTACCCCCCAAAAAACAAAAAAAAAAGTGACGACAGAGCGAGGGGCTTTCCAATCAAGAAAATAAATTAATCTTTAGCGGCTTGGCAACACAAATCTTCTCTCTTTTTCTCTCGAAAGACAAAATTTCTATTCCGGAACTTGAATAAAATAGATTGACCTTATTTACGCACTTATCTAAAGATAATAAAGGCAACTTGAAAATGTCTTTCTTATCTGGACAATTTCAATTTCTATAAATATTTATATATTTTTGGCTTATTTTCATTCATTTGTGATGTAATAATTTCAACATCTTTTTTGTTTTTTATGCTCTTTTTGTGACCTTCAGCAAAAAAAAATATGTTGGACTGGCGGCACTTCCTGTGCAGAAAAGATAAATAATTGTAATTGCCACTGTGCATTTTTAATGAAGCCTCACACAAAAAATAAAAAAAATAAATAAACATAAAGCTTCAAAGCGTTGAGGAGTTAATTGTTTTCGTTACGTGCTCACGGAAGTGACAACAATTTTGCCTCCTCCTTAGATTTGTTTGTACATATTTGGTTAGCCTCATTTGTTTTTTGCCCTACGTGACAACAAACAACACACACAAAAAAAAATATAAAGAAAAATAATAATAATAATTTTAATATTGCCTGTTATTAGATATGGTTTAGTTTCTCCCAACTGCAATTGAGGTCAAATGGCAAAGACAAAGACAAAGACAAAGAAAGAAATGAAAATAAAACAAAAATAGTTACAGGGTTTTATTGTGGCAGTTTTAAATAGTTATGCAAAAAAAACCTTTAGCAGAGGTCATTCAATTTTGTGGTTAATTTAAGAGAGCAAGTCAAAGTCAAAAGACCCAAGAAGAAGAAGAGCAAGTATTTTTTTAAAATTGTGGCCAAATTGTATATGAAACTATAAATGGACACCAACATTCAAATATAATTTTAATATTTTTAAAAAAATCTACAATTTATAATTGAGTTTTCCTAAATTTTAGTATTTAAAAAAAATCTACAATTTTTAATTAAGTTTTCCTAAATTTTAATATTTAAAAAAAAATCTACAATTTATAATTGAGTTTTCCTAGATTTTAATATTTAAAAAAATATACACAATTTATAATTGAGTTTTCCTAAATTTTAATATTTAAAAAAAATCTACAATTTGAGATTTCCTAAATTTTAGAATTTAAAAAAAAAATCTACAATTTATAATTGAGTTTTCCTAAATTTTAATATTTAAAAAAAAATCTACAATTTATAATTGAGTTTTCCTAAAAATTGATTTTTAAAAACTGCTTTAAAAAATAATCTATGATATTTTTTGAGTTGGAAAATTATTAAAAAACTTTATTTATAATTTGAAAAGCTGGAAAAAGTTCTCTTTCTCTCTCTCTCTCTCTGGTTTTCTCTTTCTCATTCAACCTGAATCTAAATTGCTCATATTTTTATAGTTCAAGATTTCTATGCCAATGCTTCATGGGTTAATAATAGTTATTATTATTATTATTATTATTGTTGGCTGCTGCTGGTGTTGTGTTGGCATTACGTGTTTGCAGTTGTGTTGCCTCAGCTTAATTGGAGTAACGAGTGTGGCGGCTTTAATTTTACAGTTTGCCGCATGCCACACCGTTAGCGAATGTTGCCACAATTTCAAGCCATCATCATCATTGTAAATAAAAAGGCAATGAATTGAGTTCAAGTTTCGCTCATTACTTTGTACTCTGATCTGGTTTTAGTTGGCTCAGACGGCGTAACCAACCTGGCGACAACTCAACTTGACTAGGCGTTAAACTGGCCCAAAAGAGAAACAGAGAGAGAGTCTCTCCAAGCTTAATTATCTAATATATATTAAAACAAGTGTTTTTTTTTTTGCTGTGTGAAACAACTTAATTACATGCTGCCCATAAAAGTTAATTGAATGCATAATAACCAATTGCCAATTGGCAATTGAAAATTGCTCAGCCGTGTCTGTAACAAATATAGTTTTTCCGGCGCCTCCAGGTAATATACACCGATTGTGTTATATGATTAATAAAACCACAATACTAATTAGAAAACCCAAATACAAAAAAAAAAAAGATCAAAGAAGTTCATAAATGTATTTTAAATGAAATCATTTAAATTATTATATAATATTTGGTTCCCCACCAACTTTATGGGTCAAAACTATTAATTGATTACTAAACAGATTATGTCTCGTTTAGTTTGAATACATTTTTTGATTAACACATTGGCTAATCAGTTGATGAAATTGCGTTGTTTAAATATATACAAAAAAAACAACAACATAAAATAAACAAAACAAAATCAAAGAAGAAGAAAACAAAAAATTCCACTAGCCAAAAATAGAAGCATGGATTTATAATTAAAATTTCCTGCAATTTTCCCATTTACGTTGGCAATTGACAATTGAAAAGGTCAGCTAAAAATGAAAAACAAAAAAAAGATTCACTTGAAATTATTAAGAACCTGATACTTAAATATGCCATCCCAATATCAAAACACTTGAATTTAAATTGATTTTGACAGAAATTCAAGTGTAAACCTTTTTTAGATAGAAAAAAAAATAATAAATAATTATTGATAAGAAATTGAGTAAATTAAGAGAGAGAGAAAGAGAAAAACTGACAGCGATTTGCCAAACAAAACTTAATTGTTAGTAGACTAGTTTAATTGAATTTAATTTATGTGCATTGTAAATAAGTTTGTGTCTTTACCCAACACACAAATATAATAAATTTAAATTTAGCTATGAATAAGAAATGAAACCTGTGTATTTTCCAGCCAAGCAGCCCAAGTCTACACAATCTACAAAATACAAACTACTAGCCGGTTGAATTGGATGACGTTGCCAGCAGAGGCAGCAGCAGAAGCAGCAGCAAACTGCCAAGATGATGATTCATTTGACTTGTGTGGAATTTTATACCAACGGACAACCAAAATTGGAAATGATTCACAAATAACAAACACTGAATAAGCTGTTTTTTTTTTGTTTTAAATAAATGGCTACTCTCTTTGAGAAACCTTGGAAAAGCCAATGAAAATGTAGGCTTTATTTATAATTGAATTTATTGAATTTATAAAAAATTGTTTAAAAATTTAGGGCTCAAAAAGGTGGATCTAAATAAATGGCTACTCTCTTTGAGAAACCTTAGAAAACCAATGAAAATGTAGGCTTTATTTATAATTGAATTTATAAAAAATTGTTTAAGAATTTAGGGCTCAAAAATTGAATTTATTGAATTTATAAAAAATTGTTTAAAAATTTAGGGCTCAAAAAGGCTACTCTCTTTGAAAAACCTTGGAAAAACCAATGAAAATGTAGGCTTTATTTATAATTAAATTTTTAAAAAATTGTTTAAAAATTTAGGGCTCAAAAAGGCTACTCTCTTTGAGAAACCTTGGAAAAACCAATGAAAATGTAAGCTTTATTTATAATTGAATTTATTGAATTTATAAAAAATTGTTTCAGAATTTAGGGCTCAAAAAGGTGGATCTAAATAATTGGCTACTCTCTTTGAGAAACCTTGGAAAAACCAATGAATTTATAAAAATTGAATTTCAATTTTATTTTGGCCTCAAAAACTGATCTACTGACTATAATTTTTAAACCAAAAAAAAATTATATCTTAATTTCTTAATTATAATATTTATTTATTAATTTTTGAAGACTCACCTTCCGCACATGATGACACAA
This sequence comes from Scaptodrosophila scaptomyzoidea, assembly GCA_035078625.1. NCBI lineage: Eukaryota > Metazoa > Arthropoda > Insecta > Diptera > Drosophilidae > Scaptodrosophila > Scaptodrosophila scaptomyzoidea. Next base: position 16,634 of record JAWNPY010000113.1, read on the forward strand.
AACGACGTCCATAATTACGATCCAACCAGGAATTGGAGGAATGATCTGAATTGGAGGCATTGATGACATTAACTCCGTTACTGCGCTTTTGGCCATTAAAATTGGCTTCTTGTCTCTTATTGTTGTTGTTGTTGCTGTTGTTGCTTTGATTATTATTATTATTGTAGCGTATTTTACGTGGCGCATTTTTAGAATGCGAATTTTGATGTTGTTGATATGTTAAATTTGTTGATGTTCCATTATTGGTTAAATTCCCATTTGTATATTTTTGTTGTTGAGAGCAGCGTTTGCTGCTGCTGTTGTTGTTATTATTATTGTTGCTGTTGCAACGTTGCAGTGGATCATCTGTAAATAGATAAAAGAAAAAGAAAAAAAAGATTGTTATTAATAATTTTGTTTTTTGTGTTATTAACTTAAACTTACACATCTTAATGATGCTTAATAAATCCTCAAGATATAAATGCATCTTGAAATGTTTGTTTTGTTTTGTTTACGTTTTCAAACATAAAAATATTAATCATGAAATTCAATTACTTATATATATATATTGTATGGTTTGTATGTGTGTGTGTGTTATTTCTTGAACGATCGACCGAACCACTTTTTAATTCGCCCGCTTACACTTGCAGTTGAAAAGAAACTAAACGCTCCGATAAAAGCGCACCGCGTTATACAAAAGACGCCTGAAACAGAAAAAAAAATAAATAACAAGCAGCACAAAAATAAATAAAAACCCAGTCATAATTTTATTTTTTTTTTCCGCTATTGAAACACACAGGGAAGACACGCGGGTGAGTCAGAAAAAAAACGACAACGACGACGACGACTATGCTGATAAGTGACCGATCAACCCAGCCGAACCTATGCCAACCCCAAAAAGAAAAAGGAAAAGAAAAGAACTCCGAGTTATCCAAAAAATGATCGTGATCGGTTTAATATTACTCAATTGAACCCCACAAAATTTCACAAGATTAGATTATAATACTTGCCTGAAACAAAAACAAAAAAAAAAATTACTTGGTTGTTTTTTTTTTTTTTTTTGTTTTTTAAGCCGAAAGTTTTGCACAATTGAGCGCGTCACTCGAGTTCTTAATAATTAAAGTTGATCAAATTTAGTTCATTCGAAAAATTGGTGAAATTTTTTTTTTTTTATAGAATTTATTATATTTTTTTTTTTTTTTTTTTTTTTTTTGGATTTTATTAAACGAAATAATAATTTTGAGGCTGAAATATTATATGATTAGAATGTAAATGATATGGACAAAAACAAAACAAAACAAAAATCGTAGAGTTTCAAATTCAATAAATTCAATGTTTACAAATAAAATATTCTCAAGAGTTAAAAAAAAAAACAGGTACCAGTTCGTGCCTAGTGCCTAAATTAATTTCAATATTCCCCAATATTCCAAAGATGAGAGTAAAGATCATAATAATAATAATATTGTTGTTGATGGTGGCAATCATTTAACGCCTAAACCGGCTCAATTCACCGATCGATTGATAATTTGCGTAAAACGTAAAATAAGCCAGTTTTTGGCTGACTCTTTCCTTTTCATTTCTTTCTGTCTTTCTTTCATTCTTTTTTATTGGCCATGCTGCCAAAACGGAAATGCACTGCAATTTGGCATCACATGAATGGGGAGGGCATGGCGCGTGTTTGTGGCTATTTGTGGCCAAATAGTCTCATCATTTTGCATCATTCATAAGAAACAAAACCGCGCGTTTTCTCTCAACCAAAAGTTGAATGAACAACTGCTGGCCTGGGATCCGTTCGGTCCCAGCAATTTGTGAGGTAGTCGGCCGTTCAAATTACAGCGAAACGCACCAAAAAAAAGCCACAAAAAGAATGTTTTTAACAAAACGAGAATACCAAGTATTTTTCGCTTGGCAACAATTTTAGAGGGGGCCGGGCCCGTCGCGTTGCGCATGCTCAAAACTCAGAGATACACAAAAAAAAACACAGACACAGATACATCAGCAAAAAGTCAGTTGAACTGACTTAGCAACAATTTTTAAAATATAATAAGGAAGTAATAAAAAACAAGAAAACACACACACACAAAAAGAAAAGGTAAAACACGGCTGGAAAAATAAGTAAAAGGTTTAAAAAAATACTTGGTGAATTTCTTTATGAATCATTTTTAGAATCATTCATTATAAACTCAAGTTTTCCTTCTTCAAATATTCAATTGATTTATAGCTCATATAAAGCGATTAAAATTGATATCAATACCGGAAATCTATTTAAAAAAAAAAACCATAAATATTTGATACTTAATTGATTAATTTGAAGCCATTTAAATTCATTTACATGCCCAGCCAAGACAAATTAGTAAAACCTATATATATAAATCCAGGAAGACTGAACTGATGATGATGATCAGTTGTCAATCAAAAAGGAAGAAGCAGAAGCGATGACGTTTGTTTTGGGGGCAATTATTTATTTTATGCTCGACTGACTGACATCGATTGCGATGTAGGTTTATAATATAAAATTTGCATATATATACGATTACGATTACAATTAAAATTGTCAGCGTGCGCCTATTTAAATTTAATCAATATATATATAAATCACTTCCGATGACGAAATGCTTAAAATGCGCCTTATAAAAACACAAAGCACTCTACTATGAATGCGTTTCTAAACAAGGTTTTTGTTTACCGTAAACTTATCATTTTCAGGAAATTGATAAGTCACCAGAATTGGAGGGTTTAATATTTAAGGATCTTTTGGTTTATGTAATTCAATTCCACTCACATGATTTGGATTTACTCTTGCCACCTCATTGGAACAATCAATAAATCAATAATAATGATAATTATGTATATAAATATATATGTATATATTTATATCGCTATAGTTCTATTCTGAATATGATGTCTGCGTCATTAGTCAAGTGTGTCTATGTGTGTGGGATTTGTGTTTATCAGTCGATGATTGCCTACTGTGCGTAAAAATATTTGTGTATATATTTTAGAAAAAATTCATTTGAAACAATATGCGGCGCTATGTTAACACTAAAATTGTATTGTACAATAACTAATAATAACAAAATGAATAAGAATAGCAATTAATTTTAGAATATTTTTGCGTTCTATCCATTTATTTATTTATTATTATTATTATTTGAGGTTTTTAAGTTTGTTGGAAAATCCGCGTGTTTGCTGTCAAAATTCTATGATTCTGACAATTTTCTGACATTTGTTTTGGCTGACAGATGTCAAAACAAACATTTTCCAATGTAAAAGTGGAACAAAAAATGTAATAATAATAAAATGGGGAAGGTTTCTAATTTGACTTCCTTATTCTTTTGTTTTTTTTTTTTATATTTGTATTTTATGCCAATTTCTCTGACGTGCAACAAACCTAATAATTTTTCTGAACTTTGTACGCCTTTTTTTGGTTTTTATTTTGTTCAGTTTTTTTTTCTGAAAATCATTTCGACCGACCTATATTTGCTCTTAATTTACGTTTATCTTGGCCATTTCTCTGCCACTTTGCGCCCACGCACACAAATACATTTAAATGTAAATAGAATTTGAAATTATTATATTCATTTGTATTTTCTTGGTTTCGTTTTGTTTTGTTTTTGTTTTAGTTTTTTCGATATGACAAAATGTTTTCATTTCTTTTCTTGTGTGCATACAATTTATCAATTTATTTTGTTTTGGTAACATTTTCAATTTGTATTTTCTCAAGATATTTGAGAGATTATATTCATTCATATGAAATTTTACAATTATAATAATAATAATAATAATAATGCCTGCCATATAATTTGGCTGACGTGTGCTACTTTTGTTGGTGCCTCTTGTCATTTCTCTTTTTATTTTTATGTTTTTTTTTTTTGTCACTTTGGCCAAAATGAAAGTGTTTTTTGTTTTCGTTTTTTTCTTTTTCGGGTGGGTGGTTAAA
>JAWNPY010000113.1:20652-35373 GCA_035078625.1 Scaptodrosophila scaptomyzoidea
TTTTTTTTTTTGTCACTTTGGCCAAAATGAAAGTGTTTTTTGTTTTCGTTTTTTTCTTTTTCGGGTGGGTGGTTAAACAGAGAGAGAAAAAGATAGAGAAAGAGAGAGAAAATTGGGTATTATTTTTAACACATTTGTTGTTTATTTTTTTTTTTGTCTTTTCTTTTGATTATTATTAAAAGCCATAATGATTTATAGCAAACGGAAAGACTTGACTATATTTCAATGTGTGTAGTAATCAAAGTAATACAAATGAGTAGACAAATTTATTCAAATATTCAAAACTACAAAGAAAAACAATTAGAAACGGGGCAAATGCCAAAAAAATAAAATAAAAATCTTGGCAAATTTTGATGCATGCCGGCAGCTGTTTTTAAACCCAAATCAACAATTTTAGTTGTCAGCTATTTACCCACATTTATTTATTTATTTATTTATTTGTGGTTGTTTATTTCATTTTAAATAGAAAGTAACCTCAATTGTGTTTGGGTACTTGTAAAAAACACAAGTAAATAAAGACAACTAATGTAAACAAAATAACCTCAAAGAAAAGAGAGAGAAAAAGAAAAGAGAGTGAAAGAGAGAGAAACTCTTTAAACCGCGACAATCTCACGCCCCAAAAGGAAGCTTGATGAAAGTAAAAGAAAAAAAAAAATATATATATATATATATATATATGAGCGACCTATGCAACATTTAAAAATAAAAACCACAACCACAAAGTACAACTTGAATTTATATGCTTTCTTCTTTTTTTTTTTTTGTTTTTGTTTTTATTGTAGCCTCTTTCTTCTGGTTTTGTTTGAGATTTCATTGCGGAAGTAATGCGACACGCGATTGGATGATTTTCCATATATAAAAAGCATTTCCTTGATGAGAGACGAAAGTAATTTTTTTTTTTTTAGAATCAAATTAAAAGCAATAATTATAAATTTTTGTTTTGTGCGCTCATGAATGAAATTGTTTTGCAGATTGTTGCCAAAAAAAAAAGAAGAAAAAAATTAGATATAAAAGATAAATTTTTAATCAAAATGTGGCAAATATTTTCAAGAGTTTACAAAGCTAACTGAGCAATTTGTAATCATTGGTAATGGCCAAGTGGCAACAACAAAAACTTGGCTCATTAACCGGCAAAGTTGGATGGCCCCAAAGCGTTTCTTGTCTACTCAAAATGCGGTAATGTGTGTGTGTGTGTGTGTGTCTGGCTTATGACAGTTTAATTGCTGGCCAAACACAAGTTGCTAACTACCCACACACAGACACACACACACACACTGAGAAATTGAGGTGGCGGCCACATGTTGCTGCTACTGCATTTTGTTGATGAGAGTAAAAGTGTTGCTGCAACATTTTTGCTGTTTGAGTGTTGTTGACAAGCCAACCAACAATTAACCTTAATTTTTTTTCAAACAACAACAGCAACAACAACTGTAAATGCAAATACAAATACAAAAAACAAACACACAACAAATACAAAAAAAAAAACAAGTGCAGAAACATGGCGCGCAATTTAAGTTATTACTTTTCATTTGATTTTTTTTTTTTTTTTTTTGTTTAGTTTTGTTTTTTGGCCCTTGACAAATGTCTGTGTCTAAATCTTATTTAGCTTGCATCACCTGACGACAACAACAACAAATTTTCAATGGCATTTTTTTTATTTTATTGTTTTTATTAATATTGCAAATTGGTCACAGTTAATTAAAATAAGAAAAATTAAAAGAAAAATTGACTTAGAATTTGTATTAAATATTAAATTCTTTCTTTCTCAATTTTGCTTTGAGCTTTCAAATGAGAAAGTAAAGTCAAAAACGCTTAAGGTCATCGGTTGCTTGTTGTTGATCTTGTTGCCAGTATTTTTGTTTTGTTTTTATTGTACAAATTACTTGCAAAAAATACAAAAAAAATAAAAGAAGAAAGTGCTTGGCCAATGTCAGTCGATTTGACTTTGTGCTCAATGTGCAAGACAGCAAAGTGAAAAGAGAAAAACTGTTTAACAATTTCACTTGGCCCAAACGCATTTCAAAAAAGAATTCTACAATTTCTATTCACATTCTAAATTGTTTTACTTTTACAAAATTAGTTGGGAGAAAATATTTCGATTTTAGATTTCATTTAATTTAAGTCAATTTCTCTATTGTTTTGATTGAGTTATGAACCAACAAAAAAGTCGTTTAAAATTAAAAGAAAAAAATATATAAAAAGCTTATATATAAATTATATAAATATATCCATCTATTCATTTTTTTTTTTTTAGATATAAAAAACGTTTAAAAAACAAAAACATGCAAAACCACCAAAAATTGTTAAACATTTCTCGGCTGTTGTTTTTTTTTTGTTTTTTTGATTAATGTTTTGAATTGTGGCACGTTAATCTGCCACCAAAGTGAAAAGCAAAAACAAACCAAAAAAAAATATATATATATATTGTTAAATAAGAACCAACAACAATAATAATAATAAAAAAAAAACTTTCGCTGGCTTTGAACGAATGGAAATTGGCTGGGCCAAATGAAACATGAATATGAATGACTGACTTTATGGCTAGAAAATAAACATAAACTAAAGTAAACATAAGACCATTTTGTGACCTTTCTTATGTCACGTATGTTTATCATTTGCTGTTTTGCTGAATGGCCACAAAAATATATATGTATATATGTTAATTCTATCCAAGTCATATCATTTTTTTTTTTTTAATGACTTTTCACTTTTGACTCGAGAGCAAAAATCATTTTCTATGTCATTTCTGATTATGTCATAATTTATACCCTTGAGATCATCAAGATCTTTGGCTGTTTTGTTTTATTTTCATTTCTTTATTTATGTAATCAAAAAAATAGTTGAGAGAATGAATAAATTAACTTGGCTAACTTGGGCGTGATTTTCAAATTATTAAGAGAAGAATGTTTTATTTTTTTCTAAAAAAAAAAATCAAATAATTTTGTGCTCTAATACCAACAAATTAGCATTAAAGCTCAAATAAATCAAATAAATAAACATGTGCAAGAAAAACAAAAGTTTATGCCTGATATCAGTAATCAAAATCATATGACGATGATCAAGGAGAAGCTATGCAAATTGTGTAATAAAAAATCAAATATAAGCTGACACAATTCATAATTTTAATAAACATAAATTATTGTATAACAAAGAAAATTAAAAAAAAAGAAAGGGGTTTTTTAAAATAAATTTTAAAAATAGAAAATGAAATTCAATTGTTTTGAATTTTCTTATATGGTTTAGCTAACACCTCAAACTATACACAAAAAATAGCTTTGGTTTAATTCGAGTACCGTTAGTCATTGATTTACATCATCAAAATTGAAACTAAGAAAAAAAAAGGCACAGGCTGCTGTAGTCATTCGAATTGAAAAATTAGAATTGGTTTTTATTAAGGAAATGTCGAATTTCCAAAAAAAATAAAATCAAAATTCGCAATTTCTTTTGTGGTAAATTTAAAAAAAAAAATTAGTAATTATTAAAATTTTTAAAAGATCCTGAAGTTTAGAATATTGTGTGAAAATTTCATTTTTAATTTAATTTCAAATTTGACTACATAAATCAATGACTAACGGCACTTAATTTAAACTCCAATTAATTTTTTTGTATAGTTTGAGATGTTAGCTATGACATATAAAAAATTGAAAATTATTGCATTTCATTTTCTATTTTTAAAAAAACTTCTGCTTGCCCTGTTATTCCTTAAGTAAACTGTTAAGTTGGTCAAGAATGACAAGCTCTAATTTTGTTATCAATATTACTACTTAAAGTTGGAAGATAGTTGAGATTGTTTTAATAACTTGAAGTTAATTCTAGGGCAATTTGGAAAAATTCCTTTTTATATATTTTATTTTTTTTTTTTTGATTTATTTTGCCATTTAGATTATACTAAAAAACAACAAAATAAATGACCCAATTTGATGTGGTAAGTAGTTTCCTATCGCCTTATATATATATATATATATATATATATTTTTGTTTTGTTATTAAAATGCGCATTTACTGGAACTGTTTCTCATTTATTTTTACAAAGTTGCAAAAAAAACAGAAAACACAAAAAAAAAACTCTTCCATCAATCGAATTGCAAAAAAAAAGAAAGAAATCGTTTATATTTATATATATAAACCCGGCATTCTGTGTTTGTTGGCTCTGTTATGCATGAAGGCATATATAATGCATGCCAAAGTCAATTGAAATTGTAGTAGCTACTAAAAGACAAAAAAACAAAAAGAAGGCAAAAAATATACAAGATTCTAGGTGAGACACTGATAAGCGTAAATTGCGCGTAAATTTATTATTATTTTGTTGCGCACAACACAAAAATAAAATAATAAACTAATAATTATAATGTTAACAAGATGTTTAAAAAAAAAAACAAAAAAACAACAAATGATATCAGAGATTTGGCAGCAGACCTTTCTCAACAGAAAAGAAAGTAAAGTAGTCTTTTTTTTGTGCTAATTTATTCAAAATAAAAGGAAACGAATCGAATTGGCCAAATTATATAAATGATGAAATGAAAGTTGACCAAGTTGATTGGTTGGTTATGTAAACCAAAAATTAAAAAACCGGCAAAAATGTTCAACTTTTTTTTTTTTGTCGTAGGAAGTTGGAATTTTTGGTGTATGAATAATTATTTTAAAATTTAACCTGAATTTCTTATCAAAAACAAAGAAAAAAAACTAAACTAAACTTTATTTACTAACTTAGTTTGTGTTTATTTGCTTAGCATAAATAAATTAAATTGGGTCGAAAACTGTTTTTATTTGTGCCAAATATTTTTCTATAAGTTTTCAAATCAACAAAAAAAAAAACAAAAATTATTTTACGTAGGTCAGGCATACTAAATGAATTTATTTCCCAGAAAATAAAACTAGTTTTGTTTTTTCTAATTAATGCAAAATAAGTCATCTATTTAAACAGAGAGAATTGGAAATTTTATTTGGGAATGCCCCATAAAAAAACAGACAGCTGTTTAAATTTTTCTGGAATTTCTCAAAAAAAATTAAATATTCAAACAAATATGTCTATTTGCTTTAATTATTTAATTTATCTATCATCATTTGGAGTCAAACTTACTTTTGCTTTTGGCCAGGCCGCTGGCCACCTGTAAAAATCCATAAACGGCAATTATCACACAGGGCAAGGCAATAATGCCAAAGGACACGTAATCCATGTGCTCAAAATAATTTGTAATTTGCTCCATATTTTTATTTTTAAACACTTGAAAAAAAAATTCAACACAATTTGATTAAATTATATAAGCACTTGAATTATAATTTACTTTTTTTTTTATTTATTTATTATTTTTTAAACACACGCGCAGGCGCGTCGACGCGTACCGTTAAAAGTTTATTTTATTTTTTTTTGAAATTTTCGTTAAGCTCTCTGATCGCGTTTCGTAAGTTTTTTTTTTTTTTTTGGTGTCCGTTAAGCGTTTTTAGTTATGCTCATTTAGTTGCAGCTGCTTCGACTTTGGGGCCTCAAAATTTGCCGCTGATTTGCTGATTGTTGTCGTTGTTCTGTTTTTTTTGTTGCTGTTGTTGTTTTTATTGTCTTTGGAATTGTGTTGTCGTCCTGCAAATTGCCAGATTCTTTATATTTTTGTTGCATTTGTTGTGGTATCATCTGTTGTAAAATCATCGCCATGTTTTGTTGGCCCTCCGTTTTCGCACTTTAAAGACCTTCGTTTTTTTTTTATTTTTTGGTTTTTGCAAAATTTCTATATGCAATTTGATAGCCACAATTTAAAGTTGCTGCTGCATTTTAACGCACACACAACACAACACACATAAAAATCGAAAATGAGCAAAATTTGAATTTTATTCAAAGAGCCGCCAACGTTATTTATTTATTTTTTTTTGGTTTTAGTTGAAACGCTTGAAATTAGCGAAAACGCAGCTGCGACGACCAACTGACTGAAGTGAACTGAAATACTGTTAAGATGGTCGGATTGAATGAATGAAAAACGTAACGAAAGCGGCGGCGAAAGCGTATTAAAAGAAACGAAAACTAAACGAAGCGTTCCGAGAGCGAGCTAAAACAGAAAGAGAGTGAGTGAGAGAGAGAGAGAGAGCGCGTATGCTACGGTAAACACACAGCTGTCGCGTCTCAGTGGGGAAGCATAAACTGAGTGACGCGCTCTTCTTCTTTACCTTACCGGCTGGACAAAAACATTTTTGCCATAAATTGTATTTCTCTCTCCCTCTCTCTGTCTGTCTGTCCCTTTGGTCATTTGTCATGCTCTTATTTATTTGCTGCCTTTTTTTCTGATCTTATCGATAAAGCTACGTTGGCAACAACAATTTGTCCATACAAAAAAAAATAAAGCACGTGAGTTTGAGTTTCGCGTGAATGAAAAAATTGCATGTGGGTGAATTGTTGATGATAAATTCCTCCTTTTTTTTTTGTTTTTGACATAAATTCCATCAAATCAACTTAAATTCTAAATGGGTCATTCAAGGTACTTGAATTCAATCAACAAAAGATTTTGCAATCAAATATTAATCATATAAATTAATTTAAACACAAGTAGCAGGTATAGAAATGACGATTCCGATTCCCTTTGTTTCACTGTACTCTGCACAACTTTAAGAGTTGCCGCCTACTTAAGAGAGCGATCCAAAAAAAAAGAGAAAGCTTTTTTGCGATCACCTAAAAGAGATTTCGATTTCCCTAAAAGTTCAACATTTGGCTTACTTTATTCGGATGGAAATTACAAATCTTGGACTTTAATGATATTATTGCGTATCCAGTTAAAGTTATTTTATGTCAAAAGACACGTACTAAAAAAATATTTTCGTGAGCTTCTGTCAATTGTTGGTTTGACACGCATGCGATTTCAATAAAAAAAACTTTCCATTCACATTGCGTCAAACTAGGAAAGGAAACAAATACGTCAACAGGAATTATTAATCAAAAATAGGGGGTGAAAAAATGACTAATGAAAAATATCTTTGGAATTGAATATACAAATACCTACTTCTAAAAAACAATAATTTGTAAAGTATTAAAATAGACAAATTAATTACAGGTCAAAAAAAAACTTTAAAATGTTTTCAAAATCAAAATTGAATACTAAAAGATTTAAAATAAAAGATTTAAATGATTCCAAAATAAAAATTGAATATAAAATATTTTAAAAATGCAAAAGAAACTAATAAATGGCAAGTTAAAATTAGAAAAATCAAAGGCTAAAAAACGCCTGTAAAATATTTTTAAGATTAAAATTGAAAGCCTTAATTAAAATTAGGAAATTAAAAAAAAAAATTGACTATAAAATATTTCAAATTAAAATTTGAAAAATCAAAGGCTAAAAAATCACAATTGAAAACCAATTTAAATTAAAAGATTTAATGACGAAAAAAAAAAAAACAAAATTGAAATAAAAGATTAAATTGATTCTAATTAAAATAAATAAATGCATGAGTAAAAAGCTGACTAAAATAGACGAAAAGAAATGTTAAATGAGTTTTAGAAATCCTTGGAATCGAAATGAAGGTTTCTTTAAATTAAAATTTAAATTAGACCCAAAGTTTTGCCACGTCAGCGCTCAAGTTTATGCAACACAAAATTAAATTTGAGGTTTAAGAGAAGATCAATAACCAATTAATGGCTGATCCATTAAGAGAGAAAGAGAGAGAGAGAGAAATGTTAATGACTTGCTTGGGTCTCTGTCTCTCCCCCAATTCCAATCATTTCGGTTTTGTTTTGTTTTGCTTCATTTAATTGCCGACATCTGCCGACGCCGTCTGCCTGTCTGTCTCCTTTGGCCACTCTCTCGTTCTCTCCCTCTCTCTCTCTGTCTCTCTCTGTGTGCGCGCCTTGTGGGAGCACATTGAACCCAAAACAACAACAGCAACAACAAAACATAAAGGACGGTGCCCCATCAAGTTGTGCGTTAAATTTGTATGAAAAATGTTTTTTTATATGATATGAAAACAATTTTCCATGCATGTAAATTCAAGATAACTTCATATATGGGTTGGTTAAATTTACTTATTGCTTATTGTTTATTGTGGGATTTGTAAATGCGCAATTCAATTGCAAAACGTTTAAATAGAATAAAACAAAGCAAAAGAAGCTTACCCAAAAATCAAACATTTTGTAAAATACAAAAAAAACCAATGTTTACTCACCTGAAAATAAAAGAAAGAAAAAACAAAAAATTAATTAAAACAAGAAACAATTAAAAAAAACAAAAAAAAAACTCAAGGACTTGAAACAGGAACTTGAAAGGAATAAAATGATTATTGCATTTTTTTTTTGAAAGCATGAAAATAAATTAGCTAATTTTCTTAATATTTATTAGGTTTTTTCCTAGCCAAAATTTAAGCCCCTGAATAAAAATTTCAAAGCGAAAAAAAAATATTTGAGTCATTAGCTAATTTTCTTTATATTTATTAGGTTTTTTCTAGCCAAAAATTAAAGAAAAAAAATACTTTAAGCCTCTGAATTTTTTTTTCCTGTTTTGAATAAAAATTTCAAAGCGAAAAAATTTTCTTTATATTTATTAAGTTTTTTTCTTGGCCAAAAATTAAAGAAAAAATACTTTAAGCCTCTGAATTTTTGCAAGAGTTTGGAATAAAAATTTCAAAGCGAAAAATAATTATTTACAAAAGTTCTAAGCTTTTTTGTTTTGATTTAAACTTGCCCGCTGCATTCGATTTTTCATTCATTAATTGCAAAAATAGCTTTTTCTAAAATGAAAATAAAAAGAATTCTAACAATTGAAAAAGCTCATCATTGAAACAAACCCAAAAGTTTTGATAAGCCAAAACGAAGAAATGTTTTGATCAAAAAGGATTACTAAACAATTTAAGGTTTATTGAACTTTTGGGCCAATGTGCATTGGCTAACTACCCTTTTTTTTATACAATTGTTTTTGTTTAGGTGGTTGTCAGTTCGCTAACCTGTGTCATTCAACTGGGAGACGATAAGACAATAAAAAAAAAAGTATAAATATTTCAAAATATTAGGCAAACGAGCTGCCGAGTTTTGGCTTAGTTTATTGAACCTTTTTTTTGTTTTAATACAAAACAAAACAAAACAAAGTTGGCTAACTGGCTGTCTGGCAGACAGGGCGTATGCGTATTATTTTATATTGAAAGTGCAATGACTTTTAGGGCTTTTAAACCTGCCTTTTTTTTTGATGCAGGTCAAGTTGACCTTGCAGCAGCCACAAGCAGCAGAAGCTGCAAGGTCATACAATAATATTATCATCATTAATAATATTGTTGTCACTTAATTTGCATTGCTATGCATTTTTTTTTGTTCATGGTCATACAAAAGTTGTTGCGTCGCAGTTGTTTCTTTTATTTTAATTTGTCAGTTTCCTGTTTTGTTTTCTCAGGAAGCGCCATTTATCAATTGTTCTTTTTTTCTTCTTCCTTTAAATAAAAAAAAACAGGTGGGCGCACTTAAAAATTATTTTATATATACGGAAAAAATGTCATGTGTCATTTTGGAAGCGGAAGAGAAACGTCAATCATTTTGTCCATGGTTCAATCCAGTCGACGTCCCGGAAATTTACATGTTTAAAAATACAACAATTAATAAATCGGAAATTTATTAATTTTCACAAGAATTTTGTATCCTAAAAATACTTAAAAAATTTGCTAATTCCCTTTTAGTGAATTTTATAAGAATTTCTTCATTCTTAATAAAATTAGCAGATTTTGGCTTTTTTAATTAATTAAAAAATTAATTATATTAATTTTTACTGTACTGGAAAAAATATTCTTAATATTTGCTAATTCTCTTTTAGCGAATTTTATAAGAATTTCTTCATTCTAAAGGAAATAAAACAAAAAAAGATTTTGCCTCTTTTTAATTAACTAAAAAATTGATTATATTAATATTCACTGTACCGGAAAATATTCTTTAAAAAAATGTGCAGATTTTATATTAATTTTTATTTTACCGGAAAACAAATTAATAAAAATTTGCAGCTTTTTACCAAATTTTCCTCCATTTTAATTAGCTAAAAAAAAGTTAATTCAATTAATTAATTAATTCATAAGAATTCCTTTATAAAACAAGTGTAAATTAAAACTGGTTGAATATTCAAATCGATCAGAAATTAATAAACCTGAATTGTAATTAAAATTTATTGACTTATAAAAAAAACCTGGCATTTTTTGAGTAAAGCTTTTTCCAAAAAAAAAAAAAACGAAATTATAAAAAAGCTTTCACAAATTGAAGGAGAGTCGCTGAGAGTAGAATTTTTTTGGTCAGGGCCAAATATGCTTTCTTCTTCTTCTTCTTCGATTCAATTCTATTGCGTTGCTAGTGCATTGAACCTCTTGTTTATTTTGTTTTGTTGTTATTATGGCTCTCTGGTGATATTTTGCGTGTATAAGAAAAAAAAACAACAATTGAACACCCTCTAATTCAGGAGGGGGTGGTTGATTGGGGTGGGGGGGTTGAGGTGTTGCCGGCAGTTTAACCTCGAAAACAAACTTTTTTTTTTTTGTGCCTTGAAGTTCATTGCCGTGCTTTAACCTCGGCCAATGCCGTATAATAATATTTTTTTTTGGGTTTATTGGCTCAGTTTTTATTTGTTTTTGTTCTTTGCAGTGAAAAACGCATTTAAATCTGTTCCAAAAAAACACAAGGGAAATTAAAAGGTGTTTCCATTCTTGGCAAACCTTTCAAACAAAGAAGATTTTTTTCTGTCTTTTTTTCATATTATTTACTAGGTTATCTTTCTTTCTATGAGTAATTGCAAATTAAAAAAAAAAAACACCAGACAACAAATATTTTAATTAATAATTAAGTTGGAAATGAATAGAGCTCGATAAAAAAAAGCTAAAATTATTAATTAATTCATTTTAAGAAGGCAACTTGTATATGAAAATATTTCTAGGTTTTCCCCAAAAACTAAATATTTAATTCTAAAATTAAATTAATTGAAATTATTCCAAGGTTCTCCCAAAAACTAAATATTTAACTTAAGATCTTTAAGTTCTTTAAAAAACCATTAAGAAAAATCAGAACTTTTAGTTTTAACCCTTGCTAAAAATTGCCAACAAATTGAGTCACAATTATTTCAGTAAGGCAAATGTATTTTTTTTTTGTTTTTGTTTTTTTTTTGCTTAGCATAGATAAGGATTTAAATTGTTTAGACTGCTGATAATAATATTGTCAATGTGTATTTGTTTTGGAAATAAAAAAATAATATTACTCCACCCTCAATATAAAAAGAAATTTACAAGGTTATTTTTGCCATGTAGTTTAGTGTACCTACAATTTTGCTCTGCTTTCATTTCATTTCATTTTTTTTTTTTTGTGTTGTAAAGGTAAAAACAATCAGCTGTGAGCAAAGAGAGTGCAAATAACACGCGCACATGCGCACAGCTGTTGAGCTTATTTGATGCTGTTGTTGTTTTTTTACACACTTACATGTTGTTGTTGCAGCAGCCGCACTTGTTGCTTGTATTAAACCAGTGTTGTTGTTGTTGTTGTTATCGTTCGCTTGAATTGTCGTTGTTGTTGTTGTCGTCAGCTGAAGTTTGTTATTAGCCCAACCTTTGGCCAAATTTGAATTGTAAAACATTTTAATTTGTTGCTTGCTATTATTAAAACTTCTTCTATAATTTTGCTGTTGTTGTTTTTGATCCTCTGCTGCTTCTTCTTTTTCTGTTTTTTGCATAGCAAAGCTTTTTTCTGCTTCTTCTTCTTCTTTTTGCTGTGGTGATGACTCTTTTACAATTGTTGTTGTTGTTGTTGTAGACATTTTTTAAGCTTGTCTTTAAAGTTATTATAAATGAAATCAACTTTTCTTTTTAGACTTTTATTGTTGTTTTTGTTTTTTGTTTGATTTGTTTGTATTATTATCACATTACACATTATATATAGTTGCAAAAAAAAAAACAAATTCTATAAGAATATAAAAAAAAAGTTTAAATATTTTCTTGTTTTTTTGTTTTTGACGTCAAAACACTCGAGTCCGGCAAATTGGCGGCGGACAATAATTTTTACGCATCACTTGAAATGTTTTTTTTTTGTTTGTTTGTTTTTGTGAATACCGAAATGCGTTTTAAAACCAATCCCAATTTCGATCACACACAGAAAACTCTTAGTTTTTGTTGCTGTTGTTGCTTGTCAAGAAATTGCATAAAAAAAATTCAATTTACAACTGCCTAACTTGAGCAAAAAAAAATAAACACAACACAGCACAAATAAAAAAAAGATGACTATTGAACTGAAATGGCTGACTAGCAGCTTGGCGGGCGGGCTGTATATGATTGAAGCCCCCAAATGAGTGTGGCATCGTTGGCAGCAGCAGAAGCAGCAGCAGCAGCAACAACGTTGACAGCGACGCTAACAGTAGCAGGGGAGCGAACTTTACCAGCTCATTGAACAAGTGCGCAGTGCATGGGGTAATTGTATTTGTAACTGAGCATGCATTCATTGTTGTCTGTATATATTATTTCTGTTTTGCCTTTTGCATTATCAGCATCATTGCCAAGCCAAGAAAAAAGAGTTGAGAGAAATTTAAACACACACAGAGAGATAGACAGAGAGAGAGAGCGTAAGAAATCATGGACTTTATATATATATGTGTGATAAAAACGTCTCAGTTGACGTCCATGGGCAAAAAGGCAAACAAAGAAAAGCCGATGTCGATGTCGTTGCCGTTGCCGCGCTGCCGCCAACAATGACGAAGGACGCCAACGGCAACGACGACGACGACCATTCAAAAAGTGTATCATGAAATTGCGCCTAACCCAAATTGAATGTCATCATATGTTTTGTATTTGTATTATTTGTTACATGTTGTTGTTAAGGCGGTAGAAGAAAGAGCTTTCATTCAAAGAAGAAACAGAGAGGCAGACAGAGATTAAGCGAGAGAGAGAGAGAGAACAAAATAAAGAAAAAAACGGCAACTCTTTTGCTTGCACGGTGGTTTGAATTTCTTAAAAACAGATACAAATTAGGGTAAGAAACCAATTTTATAACTTAGTATTATCACAAGCAATTAAAGCGAATGTAAACCGAATTCGATAAAAACTTCTAGTTTGACATAAAGAGAATATTTCAATATTTACAAGAAATAGAAATAAAATTAATTAGAATAAATTAGGTTCTGAACCTTATTTAAAAAATATCATTTTGGTTGAAACCCCATAGTTAAAATGATTTATTTTTACTATCCCCAAAAAAAGAGGACTAGAATTAAATCAATTAAAATTAAAAAAGAGAGATTTGACTATACAAATAATAATTAAATTCTTTAAAAAGAGATCTCAAAAATTTCAGAGAAATAACAAATGAAATTGAAAAGAAGTATTGACTTAAATTTTCAAAAATTGTTTAACCTCAGCGCATATTAAAATTGTTTCAAGTTTCTTGTCCTTTTTCATCATTCTAAAAACACCTTAATTGTTTATTGACTTACCCATTATTTTTAAATAAATTAATCTTTTAATCTTTTCACGTGTTAATTTTCTGTAGATATTCAAAAATATTTACTATTTTCACTTTTAATTTTGTTCACTGCTTTAAATGATGTTCACAACACTCGGTCTAAAAGTCAACTGCGGCTAATCGTCGGCTACTTGTGAATTTTATGCAGATGAAACAGATGGCATAATTCCGGGCCATAAATACGTACATTTAGGTATATACATATTTATCCTCAAAAAGAGATTAAAAACCCATTGTAGGTAGCCGCTAGTAATAACAGACATCATTAGAGACTCTCGCGAATTATTAACAAGAAGTCGCGTGTCCGAACCCAAAAACCCAAAATGTGAACCGTTTCCTTTACCTGTTTTAACCCAAATTTTATTACCTGTGCACCACTGTGCAGCGGGCAGAAGATTTTTGAGTATCATCTGTTCAACAGTTAGGGGATCTCACCTAATTTCCTATACATTATTTTCTCTCTCTCTCTTTATCGGTGTCTCTTGGGTTTCTCTCTGTGGCATATAAAAGTTTTATTTAGAGCTTTTCTTTAGCTTTTGTTTGTACGTTGGAAATTCAAAATTTGTGGCTTTTGGTATTTTGATAAGGCAGAAGAAGAGCATTTCGGTTTGCGTTTGCTGTTTATTTTCTTCTTAATTTTTTTTTGTTTTGTGCTGGCAATTCTAAACAAAAAATTACGCGTCGATTTGCATTTCATCATAATGCATGTGTGTGTGTGTGTGTGTGATTGCCCGGAGCAGCGCAGTTGGCCGAGTCACGTACAAAATGAATTGAAAATGTATTTGCGGTTGGTTTTTTGATTTTTTTTTTTGCGATATATGCATGTATATTTCTGTAGCATCCATTGGGATGCACTCGCTGCTGCTGCGGCTGCTTGTGGTAGGTGGTAATCTTACCCCGAGTGCCTTGGTATGTGTGTTTAAATTGCGTCTTAAAATTTGTAAATGAGGCCAGAACTTAACCTAAAAACCAAAGAATAAGGCTAACTCTCAACAATAGGAGAAAACGAAAAAAAAAAAAACAAACAAACCAACAAACAATATCAATATTATTAAAACGAAGTCCACCAACAATTAAGCAAACCCTTCAAAATTGTATTCAAATTCATTTAATTCACTTGAAATTTGTTTCTTACTTTTTTATTATTTTTTTTGCGGCCTATCAAATTTCATAAAATTGTATTCTATTTTGCCATTTGTTGTTACCAGACTTTAACGCGTTTGCTAATCAACTAACTAAGTCAACGGTTAAACTCAAAACTTTGCTGGCAAAAGTTCTAAAAAAAAAAA
>JAWNPY010000113.1:35473-62414 GCA_035078625.1 Scaptodrosophila scaptomyzoidea
TAACGCGTTTGCTAATCAACTAACTAAGTCAACGGTTAAACTCAAAACTTTGCTGGCAAAAGTTCTAAAAAAAAAAACTAATTATAAATTACTCATTATTCTTCGAGATGGACACGGACACGCGGAAGTTACCAGACCCAATCAACTTTTGGGCAACGGCAACTTTTTAAATATTTTCGATTGCTTTTAATTTGTAAAAATTGTATTGTATATCAAATAAAGGGATTATTTGTTATTTTAATTTATGTCTATGTCTTTTATTTATTGTTTTTTTAAGTTTAAAGTATGGCAAGTTGATGTAGATTAATCGATAACAAATCCTTTGGCTTGTGGTTATCGAAACCATAGCAGGCTTTGCATTTTGAACGTTTTTCCTGACTTCTAAGAAAAGTTATCTTTCGCTTTCCAACCATTGACCAGGTAAGTCATATAATTTGTTACATAAACTATCAAAAAATTAAATAATTCCAAAAAAATATATCAATTTACCAGTTTAAGTAATTTTTGATTTATTTGCTTTTTTCCCAAGGGGCTAAATTGCCTAAATTAGTTGAAAACTGAACTCACAATTAGCCAGAAAAAAGAAGAAAAATATGGAAAAACCTAGCAGCTCAACCAAATCCAAGGAATTTCCCTATGGCTCTATTTATGTGGCCAATGGTGTGGTTCAGGTTAAGGCCAACAATCAATTGCAGCAAAATGCAGCCAAAAAGGTAAGCTTCTCCACCGATATTAATATTAAATCGGCCAAGAATATGGAGCGAGCGGCCAAGTCAAAGGTCAAATCAAAGTCCAATTTAAAAGTTGAGAAAGTTGTCGCTCCACAAAAAGTCGACTTGAAGGATTTGGCAATTGTCAAATATAATCCGGAAGCAGATAAATCCAATCCTCTCGTAGATGCACCATTTTTTGCTAATAATGCCAAATATTATCCACATTTGCCGCAAGTTCTGGTAACTGATGGCTATCAAACCTATGAGAGTTTGCCTAAATTCGCAGACAAGTCGATTTTTAGCGCTAAACCAGAGCCAGGTGCATTTGATCAAACATTTGACATGCTGCCTGATGCCATACGTCGTTCCATACGTCATAATGTAAGTTCGAAATAGAGATTTGATGTAATTATGGATTGATTCATTTGTTTCTAGGAAAAAGCCTACAAAAGTTTTGGCACAAATGATTACTATGGCCATAGCTTTCTGAATGGTAAATTGCCCGCCCGTCGTCATTATCGTCCCAATAGCACTGGCAATTCCGGGCAATGGAAGCAGTTGGCCTTCCACGTACGCAGCTATGTGGAGCAAAATGGCCGACTGCTTGTGCCCATGAGCGAACTGATGAACATGAACGCCTTGGAGTGGGCCTGTCTCTTAGTTTCGGTCCATCAATTGAACCAGGCCGGCAATGTGGGTGAACAATTCCTCTTAACTCAATACAAGGCCAATGAGCTGAAGAGCTTTGTTGTCGATCGGGCTGCTGTCAAGCATTTGCTAATTGAGCCACAGCGTAAGTGTTCATTTAATTGCCCTTCTCTTCCCCGTGAAGAATTGAAATTGCTTTAGGTCAATATAATTGCATGTTTTCCATACAATCACCGCCACCTCATCTTGTGCCTATGCCACCCACAGAATGGAGCCAAAGGAAGCTCCCCAAGGTCCAGTCGGGCAAACAATCGAGGCCCAATCAAAAGAAATTGGCTCGCATTCGCAGCGCCGCCAAACAGAATCCGGCCAAGGAGAAGCCTCTTTGTGAGACTCCTGGTGAGAGTAATCAAAAGGTGGTAACCACTTGCGAGCGTTCATTAATTGTCCGACAGGATGTGGTTATGACCGAGAAGACGGTGGCTACCAAGCCAAAGAAAAATCAAAATCAAGCTTCAAAAGCAAAGGCCAAGTCGGTCAAAAATCAAAAATAAATAAAATATTCAATTATTAGAGCTGCCATACTTGCATTAAATAATAAGGTGGCAATAAAAAAAAATGTACACAAATTTTCTTCACCTTGCAAATGCAGAAAAAAATACAAAAAAAAAATACAAGAAAGGGAAGAAAATTTGGCATTTGATATGATGAAACAATTATACAATTAATCATTTGGAATTTAGAATCAATGTTGCTTGGTCATTAAATTAAAACTGATATCATAAATAACTTTGCCTAACCTACTTGTTGTTATGATTTTCAAGGTTTTGATTGAACACTTTCAAATTAAGTCGCACAATTTAGTTCAAGTTTAATGCACTTTTTGCGCAGTATTTTATATTTTTATTGTCTGTGCAATACTTTTATATGTCTGTACATATATTCAAGTGAGTATTTCGCTATCTGGCGGCGGCATGCCGTCCAAGACAGATAGACCAATGGACAGACAAAGATAGACAGACATCATCATCATCATCATCATAGAGCATGAAAACCAATGTAAATACAATTCATACATACATATAACGATGCTACTTGAGTTTTGACATAGTTTGGATTGGTTGGTAACGATCGAACCTACTGGAAATCATAAGTAGATAGGTAATCTATATTCTTTCAATTATAACATATAAATTTAACAACTTTATAGTCACTTTACTTAGTCATTGTATTAAGCTAAAATGTAGTTTAATCGATTGATTACAGGTGCCTATCTTTGACTTGATGTATTCGGGGGGCGTATGTAGTAAAAGACGCGTAATAGAATTCAAATTATCAATAATTGAATTAAATAATATAACATTTTATTTTCTTATCTTAATTTGAAAAAATACAACAAAATATATGCAAGGGATTTTTTCAAATTTGACTTTCATATTTTTTCCAAAATAATTGTATTTTTTTTATAATTCTGGCCTGATTCTTAAAGACTTTCAACCTGTAATAAAAAACATTCAACTTCTTCAACTTTTTCTAAATTTTTAGAACTTGTCTTTGGAAAAAAAATCATATTACCTATCTATTATTTAGCATTGATGCACATTTTTCTTTTTTTGGCATTTTGTTTGAAATGATAACCTCAAGATTGACCAGAATAGTAAACTGCGTTGCAAGTTGGGAACAACGCGTAAAATGGCTGGAACATCCAAAAATAGGTTCCAATTTTAAAGTGGACCCGAGTGTTATCATTTGAGCGTCGCATCTAAGTTCAAGTTTAATTAATCGCCAATTGATTTATTCAATTTGAATTTTGTTATTGTATTTAAATTAAACTTTTCTTTTTTTTTTTTTGTTTTTTTTTAAAGTAGTTTCATGCGGTGTTGGCAAATTGTCTGGTTTCAATGATAATGAAAAAGACTAGACAGCAATTAGACAATGGGATCGACGACGCTTTGACCACTTTGCGGAACTGATAGCATCACAAATGATGAGTTTACTAAATGGTACAACAGAATTTTTGTGGTGTCTAATCTGGGAAACCAAATGGATTGATTACCTGCTGCTGCTGTTTCTTTCAAAAGTGAATATTTGAAATTGAATTTACGTCATTCAAATTGACGCCCACACATCTAACACTTTAAAAGCATCTGAAGTCATTCATGTGAGGCTCCAGATATGCTTCACATAACAACACGAATTTGTATTGTACGATTTACATCCAATGAAAATGAATGCTAATGCACTTAACATTTCAAGAGTGACGAATTTGTTTATTATTATTGTTAATGAAGGGTAAGTCATTGGAAAACATCAACAACAACAACAACAAATGTATGTAATATTACTGAACCAAATTAAAAATGATGAATATATTCTGTTGAATTAACAAAACATTAACAATAAAAGAAAAAATTCCCAAGATATTTTGCATTTTACTTGTTTAATTTTCGCGTGCTTCTATATATAATATATATGTATACGTATTTTTTTTGTTTTATTTTGACTATGAAGAAATTGATGGTTCCTTAAAAACAACATCAAGGTCAGGTTGCATTTCAATCTCTGGAGCCAGCAACTTAGGTTATCAGCTTCTGTATTTTTTGAATGCATATAAATGAATACCATCAAATGGATGTATTCAAAATCAATTATATACATCAATTCATACATATATGTATTTGAATGAATGTGGGCGCATTTTGACATCGGTAAACCGCCTAGCTCCGGCTTTTTTTTTTTGTTCTTGCTATTGTATTATTTCAAATTTGATTATTATTTGGCATGCGACACCTGCAATTATTGATTACAAAAGATTACAAATAGTATTTACTACTAAAGTTAACGCTTTAATGTCGTTTCAAGGATTCGCGTGATAATTGCACCCAAAAAAAAAAAGAAAATATAGTAAACTATATGTATGGAAAAACTCAAACAATCTGAAATCGAAATGAAAAGAAAATTAAATAAATTCATTAAGTGTAAATATTTCTAGATTATTTTTAGTGATATACATAAACTATTATCACTAAAACGTGAATTTTTTTTTTTTGGTTTTTTATTAGACAGATTGCGATTAACTTTATTAATTTAAATAATAAGTATTATTATTGATTTTGATATAATGACATAATGAAATTATACCTAAATGACAACTGTAAGTCTTGGAGAATATTTCTTGATTTTTAAAAAAATAATTTTCTATTTCCTAAATACTAGAAAATATGCAGAGTTGCATTGTATCCTTTCCTTATCCTAACAGGGTTTTTCTGAAATATTGTACCTATTTAAAAATATGCAGATTTGTATTTTATCCTTTATATCTGATCCATTAACCATTAATAATTCTCGTTTATTCCTTGAAACTTGAGCCAAAAATCCCGCATCTCATTTAGTTGAAATGAATATGCAATATTTGTATTATTATTGTATTTATGAAAGCGCATTTGATTGCTTATTAGATAGATTAATTGACAAATATTTAAAGCAACAATTAACAACAGCAAAAAGCCAACGCCATCGAGACAGCAGCCATAGGCCAAGTCAAATGCGAGCGCTCTACTATAATATATATAAATATATAAGTATATATACTTAAATATATAGGTATACTTGTGTTCTCTAGGTATTACCCACACACCTACCTATTAAAAAAGTATATGAGTATGTATTTAATATGGAGAGTAAATAAAGCATTGGGGCGGGTATAATTATTAGACGTCAACGTGGACGTAAACGTCGAAGTCTCTGTCTCTCTTGGCATTTCAAGGGTCATTACTGGATGATGATACGACTTGTGATACCGAATACCTATACAAGTGCAAAAATACCTACTAATACTATCTGTTCCAGCACCTACTTTATGTGTGCCTTAGAGATATGGTTTTTTTTTTTTTTTGTATTTTTTGTGCCATCAATCAATTGCACACGTACACTTATATTTAGAGGAGTCGCAGTGCCTGGTCACAGTTCCCAGATAGACGCGTTTCGTGCCACAAGCTGATCGATCCATCCAAGTTGCCTACCAAAAAGCCTAAAGTTCTGAAGGATAATTTTGAAAGAATAATAATAATTTAAGTACGGCAACAGCATGAAGCTGGAAACTCAAAATAAAACCACCATGGATCCACCCAAATATCTGAACGAGGACTTTTTCAAGGCCGCTTTGGAGGATGGTCTCAGGGATATGCGTGTTGATATTAAAAAAATCATCTTTGCCGAATGCAATGGCGGTGGTGAGAATTATTGTAGTAAAATTTATAGGGCCAAGGCTTTATATCGCAGCAGCAAACGTCAATTGGATGAGGAATTGGCCTTAATTGTCAAGAGTATTGCCATAACGCCGGCCACACAATTTCTTGAGGAATTGGCCGTTTATTTGCGTGAGAAAATCTTTTATTTTGATGTTTTGGGTAAACTGGAAGTCCTAATTGGTGATGGCTCCAAATTTGGCGCCAAGTGTTTATATACCACACGTGAGCCCATACAGACAATTGTTTTTGATGATTTAACCCAATATGGCTATAAATTGGCCAGTCGCCAAAATGGTCTCAACGAGGAACATTGTGTGGTTATATTAAAGAAATTAGGTAAATTTCATGCCAGTTCTATGGTCTTGGCTGAAAAGGTAAGACTCAAATTCAAATTATATATGAATACCTTAGTATTTTTGTCTTCTTCTCTCTGTGTCTGTGTTTATAGGAGCCGAGTGTTCGGGAGCATTTCACCTCTGGCATGCTAGATGAGAATTATATAAGGACAAATGAAAGATTTATTAATTTCATGACTCTACAATTGACCACTTTGGCTAAAGTGGTAGCCAAATGGCCTGGCTATGAGCAATTGGCTGATAAACTTTATCGCCATTGCGATAATATTAAAGAGAATCTGGTGATGACAGGACGACCTATACCAGGTGAAATCACTGTACTCAATCACGGTGACTTGTGGGTCAACAATTTCATGTACAAATACGATGATGAATATCCAACCAAGCCAATTGATGCCATTTTTGTAGGTGTTTGTTTAATTTATTTTTAATATGATTAATATGATGTATATTTAATTTGTTCTATTTTAGGTGGACTTTCAGAATAGTTTCTTTGGCAGTCCCGGCTGCGATATTAATTTCTTTTTAAATAGCAGCGTTCAATTGGATGTGCTAATTAATCGTCGTGAGTTCCTAATACAAACCTATTATATGGCCTTGCGTGAGAGTCTGGAGCGTATGCATTCCGAGTTTATACCCACATATGGGGAAATTCAACATGAAATTCATTCACGTGAATTATATGGTTTCTTTTCGTCATATGCCTTTTTACCCATGGTCACCATGAAAAAGGAGGACTCCTATGATATCAGCATTGAGGCGCTAACCGATCAGGACTTTGCCAAAAAGAAAGTTGAACTGATGTTCTCATCAAATCCACGTACTACGGATACCTTACGTTATGCTCTACGACGTTTCGATGAATTGGGTTGCTTCGATTGATTGATTGATTACCCATATCCTGTTTAATCATTTCCATATACATACATATATATATAAATTTCCCCCTCAACATTATCCATTGCTGCAGCCAGCAGAATATTTATAATGTGCATATGCAAAGTGTTTTTTTTTTTTTTACAAATTTTTTTTCGATATATCTATATTTATAAATATATGTTTATAATTTAAGTGAACTTTTTTTTTTTCGTTGTATATTAAAATAAATGCAAATTTTTTTTTTATTAAATTAAAATAAAACAAATTGTTTGAAATTGCTTTTTTTCTGGCTCTAAATTTCCCAATTAGCAACAAGTATTTTTTTTTGAGCCTAAAGTTATGCAATACTTAAATAAAAAGCTATTCGATTAGTAGTTCTATTAATTGCCGCTGCTTAAGTGATGTGTCGCCATCTATTGTTATTTTTTTGCACTAACAAATGGCCATTGTCAGGGACATTTGAATTTATAGACTAACAATAAGAAGTTTACTTTTGGCTACTCTTTTCGGTCAAAACTTAATTTAATGGAATTAGAAATATTTATTAAAATATTATAGTTATTAATTAAAATGTCTTGAGGTGAAAGCGCCTTTCTTACCTAATTTTAATTAATTGGTTAGAAAATTATTAGAGTTGGATATAAATTTTTAAAAAAAAAAAGAGTCTGAAAAAAGTATTTTTATATAGCTTTGGTTTTTTTTCTGGATAACGAATTAAAAATGGATTGAATATTTTATTTATAATTTTTTTTTTTATTGGTAAAGATAAGGGTATATAATTTTTATTACACAAATAATTGCATTTAATTCGATTTAAGCTGCTAGAAAATTATTAGAGTTGGATGTAAATTTCTTTAAAAAAAAAGAGTATGAAAAAAGTATTTTTATATATTAAAAATGGATTTCTATAAAAAAAAGGAATTGATTATTTTATTTATAATTCATTTTATTTTTGGTAAAGAAAAGAGTATTTAATTTTTATTGCACAAATAATTGCATTTAATTCGATTTAAGCTGCCGCTAACAAAAAACACAAACAAACAAAAAACTGAGCTCCAGCGACAAAAGATGACGATGACGATAAGGCGTCGTCGGTGCCAGTGCCCAGTGCCCAGTGCCCAGTGCCGGTTGCTTGATTCGCCAAGGGGCAGAGGCAACTGTGGCAATAGCAATTTCAACAGCAACAGGCGGAGATGCAGGGAGAATCGGCGGTGGCGGTGGCAGCGGTGTTGGTGCGGCTTTAATCGCTTTGATCTTGGCGCACAAGAGTTAATTGCATGCCTTGCTGCACAGTTGCTTGCCACGGCTGTTTTTGTTTTTGTTGCTGGTCTTTCTGTTGTTCTTGCAACGGCTCGGTGGTGCTCGATGGTTTGGCCAGCAGCAGAAGCAGCAGTGTAGGCAATTTGTAAAATGAAAACGTTTGCAATACGATGGCGCACTGCTGTGCCCCACAGTGTGGCAGGTTCAATCAAATTAATTGTCGTCGTTGTTGTTGTTGTTGTTGCTGTTTTGTGACACTCACTGTGTATCCCACACAAGAGTATTTTACTTGCTTCCCTCTAAAATCTATGGGAAGCAAAGTTGCCTCCTCCCTGAACAAAATGGTCAACATGAGTTGTTTCCAACTCTATCATTAAGCATTTTTCTAATTGCATCAACAATAGCAACAATTACAGGGCAATTTTATTTTTATGACAAAGTGCAATTAAACAAATTTAACCCTCTTCCTTTTTGACTGGGCTCATAGTGATGATTATTCATCATATTCTCATCATAAGTCTAATAGGAAAAATAATAAATATTTGATTTAATAAGTTCTTAAATTTCTGTAATTTGTTCTATTATAAAAAAAACTAAATTCATCTAATTTCTATATGATAATTTCAATAAATAAATATTTATTTATAATTCTTTTAAATCACTTTTAACTTGAATTTAATTTAAACAATAAAAAACCAAATTTTTTTCTAAGTATTAATTTTTTAGTTGTACTAATCTGAATTTTATTTTTCTTGACTTAAAACTGTGTTGAACCAAAAACAAGGAACAAAAATCCAAAGACAAAGAAAAACCATTTTCATTTCATTATAAAAAACTAATTCCAATAAATAAATATTTATTTTAATAATTAATAATTCTTTTAAATCACTTTTAACTTGAATTTAATTTAAACAATAAAAAAACCATACATTTTTTCTAAATTTCAATTAATTTTTTAAGCTTCTTTTTTTTAGTTGTATTAATCTGAATTTTATTTTCCTTGACTCAAAACTGTGTGGAACCAAAAACAAGGAACAAAAATCTAAAGACAAAGAAAAACCATTTTCATTTCATTATAAAAAACTATAACTATAAAAACCATACTTTTTTTCTTCTAAATTTCAATTAATTTTAGAGTTGTTGAAAACAAATTTTTTAAGCTTCTTTTTTTAGATGTATTAATCTGAATTTTATTTTCCTTAACTCAAAACTGAGTGGAACCAAAAACAAGAAACAAAAATCCAAAGACAAAGAAAAACCATTTTCATTTGTTTATATAATTTTTTAACATTTTTTGTATTTATTTTAAAATATTTATATAAACTTAACTTAAACTAAAAATAAGAAAAAAAAATTTATATATATTATCAGCTATTTACAACAAAAAAAAAAAAAGGAGAAAGAAAAATATACACAAAAAATATGTTTATTTAATTTTATATTCCATTAAAGCTATTAACACATTTCTATTTTTGAAGGCTTACAAACTAAACCGAGTTTTTTTGAGTTTTCAGCTTAAAGCTGCTGATTTTTAAGACGACAAAAAAAAAAAAATAAAATAAATTAACTGGGCATGGCTTAAATACATTGACATTTAATGATATATTTATATATATATTTACAAGGCATTTCTCTTTGACTATTTACAAAACAAATCGGAAAAATGCAACTACCCCAAAATGTTTAATACTAAACCCTCGACTGATTGGGATTATAGACGGGTACATTATGAAAACTAATGCCAGCATAGAGGGGGGCTGCCCCGCCGCCTCCTGCGCTGCCATTGGTGCCCAAAATTGGCTTACCACTGGCATAGAAATGCTTTTTGGGCAGCGATGACGAGGCCGATTTGGTCTGGTTGGTAAGTGAGGAGGTGGGCGTGGCCACCAGGCGATTACGATAGCGTTCACAGGTCTTGCGTGACCATACCCACATCCCAGTGAGAGTGCCGCCCACCAGCTGAAAGAAGATGCGTACTAGGGCGGGCCAGGCACTCAGGCGGCCGGGGGGAGCGCAGTCTTCCAGCGTTGAGCAGGTGGGCACCGAGTCCACGTAGCGCTCATAGAAGGCAGATATTACGCCAGCTGCCGTGGGCACAAAGAAGACCAGCGAAAAGATGAGGAAACGCTTTCGTATCTGGGCGAAACGATGGTGGGCCAGGGTGGGCTGCAATTGCTGCTGCAGGCTGTGGAGAGATCGAGAGGCTCTTAGGGTAAAGTAGAGGCCCAGCAGCAGCAGGACCAGCGAGGGAATTTCCACAAATCCCGGGGCCGTACACATGCCAGTTAATTCACTGGGACGCACTCGTTCCAGCAGAAGAGTGGCAATTGGTGGCGCCAAGGGGGGCACCCAGGCCAAGACATGAAAGAGGCCCGAGCGCTTCTCCAGAGCCTCACTGGACCATTTCTTGTGCGAGGACAAATAGAAGCAGAGGGCAAAGATGAGCCACCAAGTCGCCGCACACAGACTCAAATACGATGTGGTTATATACGAGGCCAAACAGGGCGGCGTCAATGAGCAGGGCAATCGGAGTTTGGGCCCAGCCAATGGTTCCTCCAGCACGGCCAGACTACGGGCCTGATTATGAAAGACAATACGCTCCAAATAGCACACACTATAAAGATTATAGCAGAGGCAAAGGAACAGCACGGGTCTTTCCGGATAGCCAAAACGTGTGGGCTCCGCCCAGAAGGTGACCAGGGCAAATAGAGTCAGTACAAAGCAGACAGCCGAAAGTCCTAGAATTAAACTCTCTGTCAGCTTCTTTTGCTGTGTACTATGAAAGGCATCCTTTTGGCATTGGGGCACACACTCCTCCATGTTTAAGGGATTCGCAGTGAAATTTTGTGGACACAAAACACCGCTCGATGCCATCGATTTGCTAAGCTGGGCTGGCATTTTCCAGGCCATTCGAGACCAATACATTTGCTGTGGCTGCGATTGTTGTTGCTGTTGTTGTTGTTGCTGCTGTGATGATGCCTCGGCAGTGGCAGCTGCCAGCTTTTGTGGTTGTTGCTGCTGCTGCTGGCCCTTGGCTTCCTGTTCATCGAGGGCCTCCAAGGCGCCACCACCACCACCAATTTTGGTCTCTTGCGGTATCTGCATGCACAACTCATGCTTTTCCGGCTGCGGCAGCGACTCACAGCTTAGGAATTCCGGCCAAAGCTGCATCAGCTCGGGCATCGCATTAGCCATGCATTCGTTCTTTACTGTCTCGCACAGCGATTTGCAGGCAGTCACCGGCCTGGGCACATCTGGCGTGCACAGCGGAAATAGCGATGAGCAGAGCAGGAAACGTGCTCGATTCGAGCATCCCGACTCGATCAAAGGCAACAGTTTGGCAATCTGTAGAGAGAGAGATGCATAAAGTTAATGACTTTCAATAGACTCATTCAGTGCTCAGCAAATAACATCAAAGAAATTAATGCGAAACTTGTATATAAACAAAGCAAAATTCCCCCTAATCGTTTTATACTTTGATGGAAAAATCTCTTCTTTTTTTTTTTTAAATGAATGCAATAACTAAACAATAAACAAATTTAATAAGTTTTAATCTTAAAAAATATGAAAGCACAGAGATTTAATTTTTAAACTAGGTTGAAATATTAAATAGGAATTATTGGAATAATTCGAAATAAATTTGAAAAATTCTAGTAATTTTATGTTTTATGAATTGTCAATTAATTTTAAGTTTTTCTGTTTTTAATAAATTAATTTAAAATTCATTAAAATTTATTTATTTCAAATTGTTTCTACCTATTAAAGCACAGAGATTTAATTTTTAAACTAGGTTGAAATATTAAATAGGAATTATTGGAATAATTCGAAATAAATTTGAAAAATTCTAGTACTTTATTTTGTAAGTTTTTCTGTTTTTAAAAAGATAATTAAAAATGCATTGAAATTTATTTATTTCAAATTGTTTCTACCTAATTCCAATTAAATTAAATTATGGCTTTTATTGTAGTACTTTTTTAGTAGAATTGAAATTTGTATTGCCTTAATTTTCGAATTTAATTTTTTTAAACCTGCTTGTACGTTTTTTTTTTTTTATTTTAAAAACAATCTTAAGCCAAGTGGAAATCATTTGATTGCATTTGTTATGCTCTAAAAAATTAAACAACAAATTTATTGTAATAAAGTCATTGAACAAATGAAAATTGTGGGCAACGTGATTTTCTTAATGGTTTAATTTTTTTCTTTTAGTTGCAAAAAAAAAAAAATAGATAAAATTCCATGTAAACACAAAATGTAATTGCCATTTTTATTATTGTATAGGTTTTTGTCTGTTTTGCAGCTGGTCGCAAAAGTTTGTTATTTTTTTTTTTTCTTTGCTGTCGGCAAAACTACAAAAAAAAAATTGGGGTGTGGAAAACGACGACTCATCAGCCCAGAGCCCACAAATTTGCGGTGTATTTTTTTTTTGCTGTGTTTATTACATTTTTATTAGATAAAATTATAGACATTAACTAACAACAACAATAGAATTTTTTTTTTTTTTCATAGAGAATTTATAAAATTCATGGAATTAACAAAGCCTTTCGGTGTGAGTTTATTATTGTTGGTATCTAAAATAAAAAAAAAAAAAAATAAAATTACATTTCAACACAATCGAATTGGCGGCGCAATGCTTTTAACTTTTTTTTTGTTGGAACAGATACAAAATTTAATAAGACTATTAATTGATAAAATGGCAAGCCACAGAAGGTGAAAAATGAAATGTTTAAAATACTTGAATCATTTCAAGTGCTTGTTGTATATCTTTTAATGATATTGCCAGTCATGTTCAGGTCTTAACATTAGTCAATCCTAATTGTAAGTGTGGCATTAGGAAATTAAAATTTATTTAATTTCAAACTCGGGCAAATAATACGAGAGACCCAAGTGATGTTATTAATTGCTATGAAATGGAACTTTTGACTTGAAAGATCAAGAATAGAAACCCAAGTGATTTTATAAGGGTGAGAATTGCTGAAATTATTATAATGTTTAAATTAATTGGTATAGATTTTTTCAGGAAACTCTTGACTTATTTGTGAATGACTCGGTCTGTTTAAACAAAATTAGAGTCTCTAGTTAAATACAACTTTTGAATTTTTAAGCATTTAACAATAAATTGCTAATAAAAACTTGGCTATCAGCTATAAAAAACGCTGAATAAATTTCCAAAGCTGTAATAAAAAAAAAAAAAAAACACTGAATAAATTTCCATGGCAAATATCAAACATCTCAATCAGAACTTGTAAGTTGTTGTTGTTGTTGCGGGGATTTCTGGCCTGAGTAATTGTTACAAAATGTGTTAAATATTTTTTTGTATTTTGTTTGATTTTAATTAAGACTGCCGACAGAGAGAACGTGTGAAAATTGGCGTGAAACTTTACACACAAAACTCTTTTTGTAATGAAGGGAAGAGGAGAAGGTGGAGAAGGAGAAGGAGGAGAGTCTCTGACTCTTGGCAATTTATTGTCAATTATACGTAATTAGATTTAATAACTTCAAATGAAACCTCCGACGTGGGCAATACTTATTACTTACTACTACCGCATTGGCAGACAGACAGACACAAATCTCATCTCGTCTGCCGCCAACGTTGGCTAACTGCACTTTGTCATGGCAACTGGTTGGCTACTTGGCTACTTGGCTACTGGTTGAATGTGGAGCCAGTTGGTATTTGCTTTGGCGTTATTACATTAATTGTTTGGGCCATTTTTTTTTAAAGACATTTCAGGCAGGCAGGCAGCTTCAGTTTCTGTTTCTCATACACATATTTATGAGTTTGCTTGAAAGAAATAATTTTTGACAAAAAGGTAACCCAAAACTTGGCCAAAAAAAAAAGGTCTTCGCTTCCAGACAGACAACAGATTGCGACGTTTTTCTTAGGAAAGAAGAATCTTTTTTGACAGACAGTTGATGTTGATTGGCCTGGCCAACTGTCGGTCGATTGGCAAGTTTACTTTGTAGTTGACTTGGCCAAAAAAAAAAAAAATGAAAAAAGTTGTAAGCGTGTATAATTAAGAGACATTAGCCACACACGATTTTTGCTAGCGGCGAGAGTAAACAGTAAAGCCAACTTTGAAATAACCTTGAATAGACTTTTTTATCAAGTCTTGACTGTACATATTTTTTTTTTGTATTTTTCACCGCTGGGCATAGAAGATTGTACGCATTAGACACGCGATTTTGAAAATGGTTGGAACGATGAATTGAAGAATAACTTCAGGAAATAATAATTTAATGATACTGCAACCAACCACAAAGAACAAGTTGTTTAGCATCATCATCATCATCATTATGATCGCCTTTGCTGATGGTGATGGCGATAATGATGATGATGATGATGATGACGATCAAGAAATGTGCCGCCACCGCTCTATTGTTGTTGGTTGGCCCCAAAAGGCCAAGTCAGCCTCAGAAACTGAAAAAAAAAAAAAAAAAAAACTGAAAGGCAATCAGCCTAATAGACATGACCGTCACAAGTGCAGCCACCAAGCAACAAACCAAGCAGTCCAAGAGCTTTGCCAAGTGTCTAAAATGTGTTATTAATGTTGCTATTGCTGAGCTGAGCTCAGCTGAGCCACGCAAAATGCAAAAGGGCAACAACTCTGGCTTTGCTCTGCCTTGGCTCTGCCTTCTACTCTCCTTCTTCTGCTTCTGCTTCTCTCTTATGATCATTGTTTTGTCTGCGCAGCGAATGCAATCGGTAACGCTTTGAGCATTTTTTTCTTTTTCGGCAGTGAGTGTGCGGTGGATAAGGAAATAAAAACCGAAACAGACAGCAACAAAAAAAAAGAGAGCGGAGAGCAGAGCGGGGCTAAGCGATTTGCTGCGCCAATGCTTTGATATATTTTGTTTTTTTGTATTGTACACCACACACAAATTCATACAACTTTTTAAGCAAGCAGGTAAATATTTTTTACAAAATGATTTTCTATTTTAAATATTAAAATCTATTTATTTATTTATATTTTCAGTTTAATTAATTGACAGAGGTTTTTAAATATTAGTCTCAACTTTTTCCGAGATTCAACTAAATAATAACATATAAAAAATCTAAGACAATTGCATTTTTTTTTTAAAAAAACCTCTAAAATCTCAATTTTAAAATTTGTTAGCCTAATTTATAGGCTTATAAGTAGTATGATCTTTGGGAACTTTTTAAGACGATTGCATTTTATTTTCTAATTTTTTAATTTACTAGAAACCCAAAAGAATTCAAGTATTTAAATATTTGTTTTTATTAATTAATTATTTAATAAATTTCCCATTTAAATAATTTTCTTTTTTCATTTTTTTGTGGGTTGTATTTTCAATATTAGCAGTTTCTTCTTGCCGCCACAACACAAAAAGTTGTTTTTTTTTCTCTTGTATTTAATTTTTATTGTATTGTATTTCTTTTTTTTTTTTGGTTGTTGCTTGGCTTAGTTTTATTTCTGTTTGTTATTTAACTTGAGGCTATTTCTTTAGAGTTTCGAACGTTTGTGTGAAATACCATTTAATTTTGTTCACTTTATATTTATTTTTTTTTTTTATTTTTGTTGGCCATGTTCACAATTCAATTACAAGCTTCAGAACAACAATAACAACAACAACAACAACTTTGATGATGACGAGTGAACCGACCACATTTGACACCTAAACGTGAACTTAATGATTTTTCAATTTTGATTAATGATTTTTCAAGCGAAACGAAATGAATTTTGATAGAAAAGAGAACCCAAAAAAACAATCGTTATCAACATTCAACTCACTGGACTTTTATTTCGTTGGCGGCATTTGCACTTTGAATATTTGGAAAGGAATTGTATTTGCCTATCATTAGCATGGGCAGACAAAAGACAGAGAGCAGAAGAAGAGAGGAAATGAAGGAGATGAAGACGCCGATGCCTGCCCCTCCCTTATCGAAACGCCCATGCATTTGCCATATCGGTTTTGTGTTCATTCATTACCGCTTAATGCATCGCTGAGCCGTTGCGCATGCCCAGCTCTCCGTCTTCTTCTTCTATCTTCTGTATTCTGTTTTGTCTGCGCCGTTCTTGTTGTTGTTCTTCTTCGTCGTCTGGCGACAGCGACATTTAATGCTTCCAGACATCTGCATAATCTGCTCTCAAGTAATGGATTAATTTATAATTTTCAACTCTTAAAGAATCTAGAGAATCTGCCTGGAACCAGAAGAGTTGCTTTTATTTTTGTTGTTGTTTTAGGGCGTGTGCCCCGATGACTACTAGGATCTTGGCAATTTCTTGAATTTTAATGAGACAGTTGAAATTGATTTTTTATTTGGAAAAAAAAAGGTTTCAAAAAGGTACAAAAACAGTTTGTGTTTTCTTATTTGTTACCCAGAAAAAAAGCAAAAACAACATTAATTAATTCTAATTAATTTATTTTTCGCAAAAAAAATATTTAGATTTTTAACCAACCTTTTTTTTTGCCACTTTATTTGATTTTATTTAATTTTTGGTTATTGTAATTTGCCTAAGAAAAAATTAATTAAAAAAATAAATTTATATTCAAAAGAATTTATTTTTATTTAATAACTCAAATATTATTCGAAAAGTAGGTTTATATTCAATAGAATTTATTTTTAAATTGGCGCATTTAATTTTATGTTAATTTATAATTTTTATTTATTTCTCTTTTATTTGAATTTATTTTTAAATTGATTAATTATTAATTACTATTATTATATTATTAAAAAAACATTGTTTATATTCAATGACCATCAGTTTTCTCAGGGAAATTAATTTTCATGATTTGAAACAATTAAAAAATCAACTGAGTTTAAATTTGTATACTTTTAAATATTTCGATTTTTATCAAGGTTTTTTTTTGTTTGCATTTGATTTAAAATTATTCCCAGCTAATTGTCCATTTATTTATGTATACTTTTGTTAAATTCTAGATAAAAAAAAAGCACATGCCAGAGAAAATTGCGGCACGCTTCAGCCAATAATCGCATGGTGAATTTGCCGGCTTTAGACAATTTCCCGCTTGTCAAAGTGACAAGTGTTGGAAATGCCTGAAAATACCGCAAGCCAAAACAAAAAAAAGCTTTAAATGTTTGTAGAGATAAATCTTGACTTGGCTAGAAGAGAGCGAGGCAGAGAGAGAGAGATGGCCAGCCAAACTTGGCTCAAAGTCAAGTTGTCGGCTTTGGTGTTTTATCTTTTAACTGTTGCTGAGTTTTAGCCATTTTATGCATTGTGGTACTTTATTTGATTTGCGCTTTATTTGATTTAGTTGGCACAGAAAATAAAAAAAAAAAAACCGGTCAACTCTTTGTATCGTCGTTGTCGTCCACAGTCTGTCACTGTCTTTGATTAGAATTGACAGTTGGGCACGAAGCGCTCTCACAAACATATGGCAAAAAGAGGAGAAAAAAAAACGCATTTGAGCGGTTCACATCAAAGCCAAATTCAGTCAAGTCATACATAGTCAGTTTCAGCTCAGCTCAGCTCAGTTCAGTTTCATTTGAGTTGAGTTGAGTCCCAGTGCGGTGAACCTCCAAACTCCATGACATTTGGCTTGGCGGTTTATTTAATTTGCTTTGAAAACCAATTTGCTGCACTTTAAATGCAATTAGCTAAAACTCAAACAGACAGACAATTTTAATATGAATCAATTTAATTTGATACGATTTGATCATGTTTTTATTTTTTTTTTTTTAATTTATGTCTCCATTTTCACAGCTCACAACAAAATGACTAACCGGCTTTAAAAATGTTGTGCTTAAAGTTTTCTTCTTCTGGGCCACTTTGCATAATTAATACGATTTCAACAAAATGATAAATCGTTTTTAAAACCACAAAAGAAACACACATAAAATGACATCATAGACAATAGAAAACATCGAAGGCAAACGATTGTTAATTTTGTTATTTTTAATTAGCAACTGATAAGCGTGGCGATTAAAGATAAAGATCGAAAATAAAGAAATAGGAGAAATCGGCGGTTTACTTTAGTTTCAGCGCTTTGCTGTCAACTCGACGACATATGTCGTCTCACAATTAATTGACATTTTGACTGCCGACGATTGTCATTCAAAGGCGAAACGACCAACCAACCAACCAGCCAAGTAACCAAGCCAGCAACATTGCTGTCTGGGCAGGAATGCGCTAAAATGGCCAACAGAAGTTCTTCTTCTGGCTATAATAGTTGGCAAACTGCAGCCACAGTTGAGGACATAAAAATAGTAGCACTGAGAAATTGCTGATTGATTTTTATTCTTTTCAAATATTTAGATTTTTGTTCAAAATCATCAAATAATTTATAAAACTTTTAAATTTATTTTTAGATTTATTTTCCTTTCCATTTAAGCTCGAATTTGACTTTAAGACAATCTTCAGATCAGAGTCTTTAATATCGGCAATTGTATGAGCTTAGATTCATCATATAATTTATAAAATTTATAATTTATAAAGGCATACTAAAATTATAATTTTTAGTAATATTTTTAGATTTATTTTCCTTTCCATTTAAGCTCGATTTGATTTTAAAACGATCTTCAGATCAGAGTCTTTAATATCAGCAATTGTATGAGCTTAGATTTATTATATAATTTATAAAATTTATAATTTATAAAGGCATACTAAAATTAAAATGTTTAAATTTATTTTTAAAATTATTTTCCTTACCATTTAAGCTCGATTTGATTTTAAAACAATCTTAAATCAAAATTTATAATCAGAGTCTTTAATATCAGCAATTATAAGAGCTTAGATTCAACTTAATCAATTGAGCAGCTTTTCAATAAAAAAATCAACATTTTTATATGGAAATTTAAGTATAAAAATGCATATTTTTTGCTATATATTTTCATTAATTTCATTAAAGTATTGTAAATAGAAAAAGTTCCTAAAATAATATTAAAGCTATGAGCTATGCAATCTAATCTATAAATGAATTTAGGAAAAATGATATAAATTTATTAATTAATGGAGTATTATTTCTATAGTTAATTTTAGAAACCAGAAAACTATAAATAAATGGAGTTAAAAAAGACATAAATTTATTAATTATTTTTTGGTTAATTATAGAAACTAGATTAAATTTCTATGATCAAAAATAAAGGGATGATTTTATTTATCTAGCCATTTTTTGTTGACTTGAATTGTTGTAGTCTACTAGCAAAAATTACACAAAAATCAACCTCGTTCACTCTTTGCCTTCGACTTGGCTTAAATTGTACCTGTTAGACAAACAGTCAACCAGATATGCCGCAATTGTCCAACTGCCTCAGCCACTGCGGTAATCTTTGGCTAAAATCTTTCGTTTGGCAGACAGGCAGAGTGGGAATAGGCATTGCATTCTCTCGGCTCTACTCAAAGGAGGCTCAAACACACAAAAAAAAAGAAAAGAACCTTGGCCAAGTAGTCTCTCAAGTACATAAAAGCAATTGAGCTCAGCTCAGCTCGGCTTGGCTTGGCTCACATGCAACAGTTATTGTTGCAATTGTTAAGCGCGGCTTCTGCCATTGACATTTTGGGCCATTGTGTATAGAATACAAGTATTTTAGTAGAAGACGAAGAAGAAGAAGAAGAAGATGCCGACTTGGTTGGTGGTGGTGAGTGACCCAAAGGCAAAGGATTCCGATTGCTCTTAATATATTCAATTTGTGCAAAAGTTTTAAAAACGCGATGAGAAACTGAGACAGAGAAAGAGAGGCAAAGAGAAGCTTGACTGGATTGGCTTTGCTGCTACCTTATTTAATTTTTGCCGACATTTGCAACGTTCGCCTGTCAATCCCAAGTTGACATTTTGTCATTTGATGTGGAAGCGAAAGAAATAAAAAAAAAAATAATATAACCAATTCCCCCTTTGATTTTATTTGTTGTTGTTGGATTAGTGGCTGCTGTTTTTTAATTGCCACAATGAGACAAATGAAAGCATACAAAAGGGCGTTAGTGTCAGTTAAAGTTGAGTTAAAAAAAAGCCCTTTAATTTACACGCAACTTACATGAAAATTATGCCAAAAAAAAACAAAAAAAAATACAGAAAACAAAGTAGCCAATGCACTGACACTTGAGCAGGCATATAAAAGCCACCTCAGTGGCCGTCGCAGCTGTTGTAACAACAACAACAACAACAACAAAATATGTAGGTATAAAAGAGTATAAAGTGAACTCTGGCAAAAGGCAAAAGCAATTCACGCGAGCTCAGGCGCGCAGTTCAATTAACTTAATTGCCATGTAATTACGCGCAGCAGCAAAATTCACACACACACACACACACACACAAATATCAAGTCGAGGTAGGCAAAAAACAGAAGAAGCAGCACAACTTTAATCCCCCAAACCAACCAGTCAACCAACCCAGTCTCTCTTTTTCTCCCAGTACTCCAGCCAAACCAAACCAAACCAAGCCAAGAGCTCAGCTCAGTTCAGTTCAGTTCAGCTTATTTCAATTCAGTTCAACGTCATCTTCTTTAGTTTGCCGGCACAAATATCATCCTATAAATATACACAATGAGCCAGAAAATAGAAGATACTCTTTATGAAAATAAATGGCTGAAAAATATAGTCAAAACAAAGAGGAACTTTGCAAGTCCTCAAATAAGTTAAGAAGTAGAAGATATTCATATTCTAAAGAGAAATTGAAATTCCTTTAAGAAATAGAGAATAATACGAATAACATAGCTTTAAAAAAAATTAAAAAAATAGAGGCATTGCTTTAAAAAGCTGGAAAGTATTACAAAAAAAAAAGAATCGTCAATTTTCTAAAAAATAATATTTTCTAATCTTTGAAAATGCCTAGGAAAATAATAAAAAACCTTCTAAGAATTCTCAAGAAAGTTGCCAGTATTATTATCTTTGAAAATCTTTAAAATATATAAAATAATAAATAAAGAAACTTTTAGAAAACTTTTTCATAAATTATTTTGCTCTCGTTTCAATTTCCTAAGCAGGGAATTATACTTAAATTCCAAGAAGATTCATCAACTCGCTTATTAAAAAGTGTATAACGAAAAAACAAAAAAAAAAGCATCCTGGCCACAAACGAAACGAAACGATCCAAAACAAAAGACTTAAGACACAAACCTGCTGCTAAGGCGGCCTGGCCTTTCTGCCTTTTTCTGCCTCTTTCTCTCTCTCTCTCTTTCTATATATATTTTTGTTTCGATTTTTCTGTGTGCTTTTAAGTTTTTTTTTTTTTTGGATTTTGTTTTGTTTTTGCGCTTTCGCATCGTTACTCTGACATTCTTGAGTTTTTCGCTCGTGCGGCATTTGAAAAACGTTGCTGCATTTTTTGCGTGTTTGCGTTTTAGGCGTATTTTTTTGTTGTTTTTGTTTTTGTGTTTCTTCTCCATTATAAGTTGTAGTTGGCAGCAGCTGCCTGGGCTAATTGTTGTTGTTGTTGTTGTTGTTATTATTTATTTTGCTGGCTCAAATCTTTTCGTCAAAAGGTGCGCATGCCTCATCAAATGAAACGAATTGAAAAATACCAAAAAAAACGAATAAATGTTTATTGGATGCTCCTCATCCGGTTTGGTAGCCTTTTTGTCAACTTATCCATTTTTGCTGTACCTAAATATTTTTTTCTTTTCTTTTCCATAAATTCTTCTTTCGTTTTTTTTATTTTTAGTTAAGCTTTGGCGCTTTCACATCAAAGTTAGTCGGCTGGCGGCAATTGTCAAACACACATTTGACATTATCAAATTTAAGTTGGCTTTTAATGCCACTTGACAAAAAAAAATAAAAACACTTTTCAGTTGCTTGTAATTACAATGCAAACATTATTTTCTAGTCAGTCCGACCTTCTCAATATTTCATTGACTGTCTTTTTGGTTATGGTTTATCTACGTTGACAATTTCTTGAAAAAAAAACTGATAAGAAATTACGCTTATCAATTGGATTAAGTTTCAAAATGGTTGAGAACTTTGACTCACTCTGACTAATAACCTAGAAACGAAAAAGACTTTAAGATTTCCACTCTTCACTCTGATAAATGTGCCAAAAAAAAAAGAAGAAAAAATTAAAGTGCCGGCAACATAAAAAAGTTGCGCACATTTATTTTTAATTTCATTTTATTATTATTTTTTATTATGATAATGATGATGACACTGGACGGCCGCGTAGGTTTCTTGTATTTTATCAGCAAAAATTGCAGCACCCCGCCAAGTCAATTGAATTGCCGTCTCCACAGTCAAATCAAATTGAATTATAAAGCTTTATTTTTTTTACTACATATTTTTTTTTTTGCGGTAATTTCTTTAATCAAATCACTGGGTTAGATAAAGTCTCAGGGTTTGGGTTTATGGGTTGGGCGATAAGTTAGCTCATTTTTGTTTATGGGTTTCACAAATAATAAATAATCTCAAATGTTTGAAAATCACTGGAAAATTAATAAAAAAATAATTGAAAATTACAAAAAAAATTCAAATTTAATAAAAAAAGAAAGCTTAGAGTGTTTAAAAAAATTTAAAACTTGCCTTAAAATTACAATTACAATCTTTGTTTATTGAATGTGGTTTGATTTCCCAAATGAAATACATTTTATGCTTTTAGCTATTTATGAGTTTATTTGAGGAAGTGTATAAATTTTTAGACTTTCCATTGGCCCATAATAATTTTTTATATAAACAAAAAATACACACATGGCTTTAAAAGTGCTTTGAAAAAAAAAACATACTTTGAAATGCTCAAATATTTACAATTACTTTACATAAATGGGCGACAGACAGACGGACGGACGGACAGAAAGACATATGGTGTCAGAGGCTTTTGTTTTGTTTGGTTTTTTGTTTGAGAAGTCATCTGTCATATTTAAGGCATTTTCTTGCCCTTCTCCCTCTCTCAAAAAAAAAAGCCGCAGCCCAGTTAGTCTTTTATTTTTTTTTTACCACAATATTGTTTTTTTTTTCATTCTTTCTTTATCAGTGCCTTGCGATATGACAAACATGACAACTAAGCCCAGCCCGCCAGTCGGCTCGGTTTTTGTCGTCATCACGTGAAATGATAATAGACAAATAAACTGATTGGACTGGGTGAGTGCGGGGAGCTGGAGGAAGTTTTGTGATAAGAAAATATAAAAAAAAAAATTATATTAGTTAGGGGGAACTCTGCAAAACATCAACGAACCAACGAACGAACGAACCAACGATCGGTTTGGTTTTGGTTTTGGTCGGCACATGACACAAGCCCGAAATGTGATTGCTTTTGAGGCGGAGGCGGGGCAGGGGCAGGGGAATTGAAGAAGACAAATGTTTGTCTAGTGGGCGTGCCGCAATTCAAGTGCCGACAAAGTGCTCGTCAAGCGACAATTACAAGCAAATTAATTAAATAGCTCACTACTCATTCACTCCAAACCGAACCGAAACGAAACATTAAAATGATTATGATGATGATGATGATGATGGGTGAAAAAGTCATAGACATTTTTATAAATTACCCAACTTAAATTGGCACTTTGATTATGTTAAAGTTAGGGACAGAAATTATGATATTAAAAGCTAATAGTCTAATCAATTTTTAGCCAGGAGTTTTCTAATTTAAATTTCAATTACATTTCATTTTTATTTTATTTTTAAATTCATTTTTAAAGATCAATTTTCAGCCAGGATTTTTCTAATTTAAATTTCAATTACATTTCATTTTTATTTTATTTTTAAATTCATTTTTAAAAATCAATTTTCAGCCAGGATTTTTCTTATTTAAACTTCAATTATTTCTCTTTTCTTTTATTTTTTAAATTCATTTTTAAAGATCAATTTTCAG
Organism: Scaptodrosophila scaptomyzoidea; assembly: GCA_035078625.1. Lineage (NCBI taxonomy): Eukaryota > Metazoa > Arthropoda > Insecta > Diptera > Drosophilidae > Scaptodrosophila > Scaptodrosophila scaptomyzoidea. The sequence goes on from JAWNPY010000113.1 coordinate 59,291, forward strand.
CCAGGATTTTTCTAATTTAAATTTCAATTATTTCATTTTTGTTTTATTTTTAAATTCATTTTTAAAGATCAATTGGAATTTGAAGGACAGCCAGAGCAACTTTGGGCTATAAATTGAATTCAATCCGAAATTTAATGAGGTTTTTAAGACTTAAAAGCATGTAACGAAATCAGTAAAGATTTCGAAAATCAAGAAGGTTTTCTGTTATTGTTTTAAAGTTAAATTATTTAACTAAATATTCCCAACTCTCTGATTTAAAAAATTTGGGTTGCTATCATAATTTCCCATCTCTGAGCTATAAATGCATTCGATTTGCTCACACACACAAACACACAGACTCATTTTTATTTAGCTTTGATATTCTTTTTTTTTGTGTTTCTGTTTCGGTTGGAGAATCTTTTTGATCTGTTTTACGTGCTTCCGATTTAATTTTTTGTATTTTGTATATGCTGGCTGCTTTCATTTTTTATTACTACTCAAAAAAAAACATGTTTGAATTTTTTTTTATTTGCTTTTTTGTATAAACAACAACAACAACAATAAAAAAATAGTAGGCAGGTAATATAAGTTTAGGAGTTTGTGGGCAGCTGTTATTTTTGGCAACAAGTACAAAAATAGTCAGTTGCAAGGCAAAACAGAATGAACGAAACAAAGAAGCAAACAAACATTATGGCCAAGTTGGACTTTGGCAATAAACTCTCCACTCTTCTTCTTGCTCAACTTCTTGGATGGATTCAAATCTCTTCTTTTTTTTTACCCAAAAACGGAAAGAGCGGCATGAAATGCAAGAAATGCTGCTCAAAAGAATTAAAAGACTCGGGCAAAAGGTGTTAATGGACTTTGTGGCAGTGTCGGCATCGGCAGCCAAGAAAGACAAAAAAAAACCGAACCAAACCAAACCAAACCTAAAAGAAAGAAAGAAAGGCCAAAAGACCGACGACTGTTTTGGGTTCGTTCGACCCCGGCGCAGTCAAAGAAAACCTGGCGCGTACATTTCTCACTTTGTTTTTTTGTTGTTGTTGGCGTTTTGGCCTTAAGTCGCCTAGATTTTCCACTAAACGTTTAGGCCCATTACTGGAAACTGGAACTAAAAATATAAAAAACTGAATTGAGTTTTTCACGCATTGCCCTGAAAGTAAATGGGAGGAAAAGGGAATTTTCCAATGCTCTTTTCTAAGCTGGAAAAAATACAATCCAAAGAGAATTTTTTTAAAAACTACAATAAAGTTTTTTATATAACCAGTAAAAAATTCAAGCTGGAAAAAATACAATCCAAAGAGAATTTTTTTAAAAACTAAAATAAAGTTTTTTTTATATAACCATTAAAAAAATTCAAGAAGATTGCATTTAATTTTCTAATTTTAATAAAAATATTATGAAAGAACCTCTAGAAAACTGAGACAAAAAGAGTATATAATTTTCACTATTCAGCAACTCAAAAAAAAAAAAGAAATAAAATATAAAAATCCGCTTTTGTTATTGCATTGTTCATGGTAAATTATGGATGACCTGAAATGCACTCACGGCCCTAAAAGAACTAAAAACCTCGGCTCGTCTCTCTTCTAGTCAAGTTAAAGTTAACAAAAAACTGTCTTGTAATTTGTGTACGCCTTTCCATTTCTTTTTATCAGTTTTTATCTCAAAACATGCAAAAGGGGCAACAACAACAACAACAACAACAACAAGAACAACTCCAATGACTCTGACTTTGAACGGCGCCTATTGAATTCATTCCGTTGATAAGTAGCAGAAATTTTTACATTGAAAAGCAATTAAATGTTTTTTTTTTTTGTTGTTGTTGATGTTTTTTAGTATGTTGTCTGTTTTCCGCTTCAATGTCTTTTTAACTGATTATTCTTAAAGGCCATAAACATTCACATCCCAAGCATAAAACATTTTTATTTATTTTTTTTTTCACATTTAGTGAAATTTAAGTGACTAAATAGAGATATAAAAATATATATTTAAGCAATTTTTTAAGCATTCCCAAATACTTTTTTTTTTCTTCAAAAATTTGTTGATATTTTGCAAGTTTATAATTTCTTTTGTTGGGCAAAAATAGAGCAAAAATTTTATTTGAATTTTTATTGGTTTTTTGTGGGCATTTAAACAGACTTTCAAATTTATATTTTTTTTTTCTGTAAACTTAATAATTTAGCAACATTTTTTCAGTATTTTCGCACGTAACAAATAAAAATTATTTTTATGACCAGCAAAAAAATAAACAAAAAACAAAACAGAAAAATTAAAATCGTTTTATCTTAGCGACGGGATCAACCCATAAAATTTATAAAACTAAAACAAAAAAAGAAACCAAAATCAAGCAACTAAAAATTTCTGTCTCTCGGTGCTAAGTGGTGCGAAGCCAAAAGAATATGTAGTTTTATTTTTTGGCATGTCTATGTGAATTTGTTTGTTTGAGGATCCTCCTCCTTCTTACCTGTAATTCAGCCTCCAATTGATTGGTATGACCGGCCAAATTGGGCAAGGCGGTCATATTATAGCCAAGGCCCTGGCAGGCCGAAACCGAAATTCTTTGGCATTGTAATCCATTCAGGTTGGCCGCCGCCTGCCCATTGTGGTGCTGGTGGTGGTGGCCACTGCTGCCATGGACCAAACCAGAGCCCAATGAGACCAGCTGTAGTAGCCAAAACAGCTGAGTTGCCATGGCCATTTCGTTGTTGTTGTCGTTGTTTGTTGTTGTTCAATTGGGATGCGCTGCCATGGCAATTGAAATTTTGTTTTCTCTTGCTAATTTTCACAACTCCACACAAAAGCACAAAAACAGAAAAAAAAATTTAAACAACAAATAATGTAAATTTCAAACGTTGCCGACCGTTTGGATTTTTTATTGTACTTTATAAATCGATGAGTCTGAGTTTTGCCGACTTTATTTACTTTCGCACTTAACAACTTTAATCGTATTTAAATTTAAAAAAAAAAATTAATATTTTCGTATTCGAATTTGTTTTAGTCGACCGTTTTCAGTCTTTGCCGTTCCGATTGTATTGGAATAAAAAACTAAAATAATAAATTTAAATGTAATTCACAGTTAACTGTAACTGGCCTAAATCAAATGAATTAAATTTTTAAACATACCGACGACAACCTGCCAGCTTCACGT